>CM059194.1:19683223-19883091 GCA_030323885.1 Branchipolynoe longqiensis | reverse complement strand
GATGTATAACAAATTATGCACCTCTAAAGATACATAAGTGAATTATTATCATTATTGCTATACTCCGTAGGACCCAACACTGTACTGGTGGGGCCACCTGTGGCCTCCTCGCCTCAACCGGATGTAGACCAGTGTCAGTTGCACCAAAGGATTTTTTTTTTTTTATATATATATATATATAATATATATTATAATATATGCGTGGAATAGAAAGTATTTAATGAACCATGTAATAACCGTTTTATGAACAGCCAATGTGACTGTGCACAATTGAATCTTGCACTGCAGTGGCTCTTTAAGGGACATTTAAATGACGGCCACTGTTGGTTGGGTACATCACGTGATGAGTCAGCAAATCTTCAAGCCACGATGCGCCCCCCCCCCCTCCCCCGCTCCCCCAGCAGCACTCCTCACAAGTCCGAAGACATCTAGATCTCCAATCACAGATTTGCTTACGTCGACAACTGGGGCAACTCATCTCCATCTCCATCAACATCTCCATCTCCAATTCCCCCCTCTCCCCCCTCTCCTCCCTCTTCTCCCTCTTCTCCTCTCCTCTCCTCTCCTCTCCTCTCCTTCCTCTCCTTCCTCTCTCTCCTCTCCTCTCCTCTCCTCTCCCTCTCCTCTCCTCTCCCTCCTCTCCTCTCCTCTCATCTCTTCTCCTCGTCTCTCCTCTCCTCTCCTCTCCTCTCCTCTCCTCTCCTCTCCTCTCCTCTCCTCTCCTCTCCTCTCCTCTCCTCTCCTCTCCTCTCCTCTCCTGTATAAAGTCGCCATGAGTGCGCACTGTCACAAGTCGGTACCCGTCCTGATATGACCTTAAATGTTGCTAGGACGTACAACAACAACGAACAAACAAACACACCTCTCCTCTCCTCTCCTCTCCTCTCCTCTCCTCTCCTCTCCTCTCCTCTCCTCTCCTCTCCTCTCCTCTCCTCTCCTTCTCCTATATAAAGTTCCATGAGTGCGCACTGTCACAAGTCGGTACCCGTCCTGATATGACCTTAAATATTGCTAGGACGTTGTAAAACAACAACGAAACAACAAACAAACACACCTCTCCTCTCCTCTTCTTCTCCTCTCCTCTTTCCTCTCCTCTCCTCTCCTCTCCTCCCTCTCTCTCTCTCTCCTCTCCTCTCCTCTCTTCCTCTCCTCTCCTCTCCTCTCCTCTCCTCTCCTCTCCTCTCCTCTCCTCTCCTCTTCTTCTCTCCCCTCCCCTCCCATCTCCTCCCCCTCCTCATATCTCCACCCTCCACTCTCATCCCTTCCCTCTCTTCGTACCCTCCCATCCCCTCCTCCATTCACTCCCTCTTCCTCATATCCCCTTCCCTCATCTCCCCCCCCCCCCCAATTGCTCCCCCCCCCCCCCATCACTTACAATTTATAGCACACTGGGCTCTCCTAGATTGATCCCACTTTGAGCCTAGCCTAGCTTGCGTTTGGATCACCAAAGGGCTGGAGCCTTTTGCATTTGCAGTCAGCAGCAGGCGATATCGTCAGTCGGCGGTCACTCGGTGTGTGTGTGGGGGTGTGTGTGGGGGGTGGTGTGTGTGGGGGTGGGGGTGGGGGTGAGGGGTATCTACAGGCATACCTGACACATGCACAACGAGAGACGCCGTTACTAGAAGTGTGTCGTCTCGGGGGGGAAATTGGTTGGTTGGTTGGTTGGTTGGTTGGTTGGTTGATTGGTTGATTGGTTGTTGGAGTTTTACGTCCTGGCAACATCTAAGATTATATCAGGATTGGTACTGACTTGTGTCAGTGTGCACTCACGGTGACTTTATAGTGCTGCCCCACTGGAAAATCAGGCCACCAGCACCATGACCCGATATTCCACTCAGTTATGTCATCCTGACACTGTGCTAACCGGTCCTTGTCGTATCCTATTAATGCCGAGCGCCAAGCTAGGAAGCAACAAGTATCAATTTTGTAGGTCATTGGTTGGACTCGACCGGGAATCGGCGGCCTGCCCTCTATCGATTTGGCCACCTCCCCCTGTATCGGGGGGGGGGGGGGGGGGGAGGAGGAGGCCCCACATCACCTTACAAGTGGCACATAATCTGATGTTTTTGTCTGTCTGGCATATATCTATTTTTTTAAAGTAAAAATATTCGGTTGGTTGTTACAATCAATAGATTGAAAGTGATAAAAAGAGGGGAACCACGAGACTATTATATTAGTATTACTATCTAGCAGCGAAAACAAGTAATTAGACTTACAAAGAATATCTGTGCAAGGTAAGACCAGGAAACCACCCCTGAACTGTGACCAAGCGGGGCATGTGATATGTCAAGGCCCGCCAGCGGGACAGCTCCTGAGAGGTGCCCAGGCAAAAAAACTAAGCAGATACCAACAAAACCACACACCAAACACATACCAACCATCTATTGCGTACACGCCTATAATATGTAAATAGAGTAGGCTAGTCTAGGGATAAGAGTAGAAGGAAAACAATTGTCAAGAAAAACAAAAAAAAACTGACATAGATTTACTAACCATAAACACCAACTATAAGAAAAAGAAAAAAGCCGAAAACTGCCCAGCATTGAAAACAAGCCCGATCATCCGGGCTTACATGTTATGGACAGCATAAACTCGACATAACATTTTTTTTTTATTATGTTATGTGCAGCATAAATACAAAAAACAAAGAACAAAATCTGCTGTTCTTTAGTTTGGAGTAACTTTCATTATCAATGACAAAGCTTTCGAGATATTTGAAGTGAAAATATGCTAAATAAATATGACATGCTCACTGAAATGCTGGACATCATAGTTACCCGTCCTTATATGACCTTAGATGTTGCTCGGACGTAAAACTCCAAGAAAGAAACAAACACAAGTCGGTACCCATCCTTATATGACCTTAGATGTTGTTAGGATGTAAAGCCTCAGCACACAATAATAATAAAACTAACATTTGCTCGGGTTGGTCAGTTTCCAGTTTCAGCGCCTCTGACAGTCTGAGTGGTTTCCGCAGAGAAGAATTGTGACACCTAGAGTTGATTTATTGCCAGGCTGCAAGTGTAAATTAGGTTATTTCTGATATATGGGAACAGGGGGAGCTCTCATGTGTGAAGGCGTTGTGGTAATTTCCCCTCTCGCTCTCTCTCTCTCTCTCTCCCTCTCTCTCTCTCCCTCTCCCTCTCCCTCTCCCTCTCTCTCTGTCTCTCTCCCTCTCTCTCGCTCTCTCTGTCTCGCTCTCTCTGTCTCTCTCTCCCTCTCTGCCTCTCTCTCCCTCACTCTCCCCCCTCTCCCCCTCTCTCCCATCCCCTCCCTCCCCCTCCCTCTCTGTCTCCCTCCCCCTCTCTGTCTCCCTCCCTCTTTCCCCCTCTCTCTCCCCATCTCTCTCCCTCCCCTCTCTCCCTCTCTCTCCCTCTCTCTCCCGCTCTCCCTCTCTCTCCCTTTCCCTCTCCCTCGCTCTCTCTCTGTATCTGTCTGTCTGTCTCTCCTCTTTCTCTTTCTCTCTGTTCCTCTCTCTCTGCTTTCTCTTTCTCTGTGTTCCCCCCTCTCTCTTTGTCTCTCTCTGTCTCTCTCTATCTCTCTCTCTGTGAGTGTGTATACAGTAAAACCTCTCTAAATCGACGACCTTGGGACCGACTTTAATTGGTCCATATAAGGAGGTGGTCGGTTTAGGGAGTTAGAATATGGTTACATTGGTATTGTTGGGACCCATATAATGTGAGTAGTTGACCTGTAGAGGTGGTCGTTAGAGAGGTTTTACTGTATACAGTAAAACCTCTCTTAATCGACAGACCATGCGACCGACTATAAATGGTCCATTTAGGGAGGTGGTGGATTTAGGGAGTTTTTTTTTGTATCGTTACAATAGGATTGTATGGACGATCATTTGGGACCTGTCCTGATATGACCTTAGATGTTGCCAGGATGTAAAACTCCAACAAACAAACATGGGATACTAATAAAGCGTTCGATATAAGGGAGTGGTCGATCTGTGGAGCTAGTCGGTTAGAGAGAGGGTTTTAGTGTTTATATATTTGAGCTTTTTCAGTTGATTCATGCTCATCGGTCTTTGGGGGACAATCAGGTGGATACTCTGTCATTGACTCCTGAATATTACAGCTGAGTGTAAGTAACCTCAAGGAAGCATTCGGAAGTTGGACCATATGATCAGCTTTGGTCTTAATATAACCAATTTGGTGCCCGACTCTGTCTGTCTGTCTGTCTGTCTGTCTGTCTGTCTGTCTGTCTGTCTGTCTGTCTGTCTGTCTGTCTGTCTGTCTGTCTGCCTGTCTGTCTGTCTGTCTGTCTGTCTGTCTGTCTGTATGTATGTATGTATGTATGTATGTATGTATGTATGTATGTATGTATGTATGTACGTCTGTATGTATCTATGTATGTATCTATGTATGTATCTATGTATGTATCTATGTGTATGTGTATATGTATCTATGTATGTATCTATGTATTTATGTATCTATGTAAGTATGTACGTATGTACGTATGTACGTATGTATGTATGTATGTATGTATGTATGTATGTATGTATGTGTGTGTATGTATGTATGTATGTATGTATGTATGTATGTATGTATGTATGCATGCCTGCCTGCATGCATGCATGCATGCCTGCCTGCCTGCCTGCATGCATGCCTGCCTGTCTGTCTGGGCAATAAACAATATCAACATAATTATATTTTGATATATCAAACAAAGAGCGCGCGCATTTATATTAATATAATAGATTATATACCATATTATATATTATGTGAATATAAATAACAATGGTACTGACATATTTGATTAAATTTTATATACTTCTGTAATTCTCCTGGTATCTCCTCTCTCCCAGCTCTCCTTCTCCTTCCTCTCCTTCTTCCTCTCCTTCTCCCTCTCGTCCCTCTCCTTCCTCCTGCTCCTCGCTGTCCCTCTCCCCTCCCTCACACCTCCCTTCTTCCTTCTCCCCGTCCCTCTCCCTCTTCCCCTCCCTCTTCCTTTCCCTCTATTTCCCCCTCTCTCCCTCTCTCTCCCTCCTCTCCATGCCCCTCCCTTTCCCTTTGCATATCTCCCTTTCTCCCTCCCTCTCCTGCTCCCCTATCCCCATCTCTCTTTCTCTCTCTTTCGCTCCCTCTTTCTATCTCTCTCTGCCTCTCTGTCTCTCACTATGTATATTTATATCTATATACGTGTATATATAAGAGCTACAGATAGGAATAAGTGCAAAACAAGTAGGTAGGTTGAAGACGTATAATCACTGGCGAGAGGTTATTCCGTTGAGACTGAGACTGACACTGTGACAGGCAATCAGGATCCGTTAGTGTGGTGGGAGTACGGTGGCGGCGCCACCAGTCACATTGGAAAATAGATAGTGAGTGGAATAGAAACACCACGTTATTTATACTCAAACAGTCCTCATACATCACATTATACCTAAGTAAGACACACTATGTGTACATTGATGGCTCATTGGTGTCTTTATGGCGCTGTATATTGCTCGTCGATAATCCCTGTAGCATAATGACTAATTCTGCATATTTTGTTCTTTCAGGTATGTACCACAAACCAGATCGAGACCCCCACCCCCACCCATCCCCTGTTAACTAACAGGTCAACTACATGGTAAGTCTCCCTCTCTCCCTCTCTACCTTTCCCCCTCTCCCTCTCTCCCTCCTCTCCCCATCTCCCACTCTCCCTTTCTCCCTCTCTCCCCCTCCCTCTCTCCCTCTCCCTTTCTCCCTCTCCCTCTACCCCATCTCCCTCTCCCCCTCTCCATCTCTCCCTCTCCTTCTCTCCCTGTCTCCCTTTCTCCCTTTCTCCCTCTCTCCCTCTGCCTTTCTCCCTCTCTCCCTATCTCCCTCTCCCTCTCCCTCTCTCCCTCTCTCCCTCTCCCCCTCTCTTCCTCTCTCCTTCTATCTTTCTCGCATTATCTCATTCTGTCTCCAGGTCTTCATCTCTCCATGTCTCCATGTCTCGGTCCCTGTCCCCGCTCCTCCCCCCTCCCCTTCCCTTGCCTCCTCTCCACTTCTCTCCTCCCCGCCCCTCCCCGCCCCCTCCTCCCTTCTGCTCCCATCTTCTCTCCCCCTACCCCTCTCTCACGCATGCGCGCCCGTTGCCATTCCCCCCGTTCCTATTAAGATCTGGCGATGTGACATCGGTGTAAGTGACTAATCTGGTGTGGATTAATTGTTTAAATGGTTTGCTGGGACAATATAAGGCACGTTGCTGTCTGGGTCTGGGTGATTGATAGCTGGGTGAGGTGCCCCTGTCATTACTACTGGGTCGTCGCAATGGAGATCGGTGTTGAGTCAGAGCCTGGGGCCCGGTCCTGATATGACCTTAGATGTTGCTAGGATGTAAAACAATGACAAACAAACAATCATTCACCTGAATAGGGCTGCTATGGACAGTGCATTGATTCTTTTTTTTTCAGCCTGTAATTCATTTCTGTTATTTTAAAGTTTCATAGCCTGATGTTTTTTAGTTTCCGCCTTAAAAAATATATATATATATTTAACCATTTCACATGTTCTCCACTCGCAGCCTAATGCGAGCCTAATTGTTTCATTTCTCTGATATTTCCGATTGTATTTCCTGGCCTGCCGCGGGCCGCCACCGCCTCTCGTCCCGCTGCCGGCTCTCGTCCCGCCGCCGGTTGACCGCCTTCATGCTGTGTACCCGGACTAAGGGCGGAAAGCCAGAGTGCCATAGAGATACGGATAGACCCTCTTCCCGCATTTAATAGACATATATTAATTATTCCCTTAATTCACTGGCTCTCCTCCCCACCATTTAGCTTGTTATGTAATACTTTAGATAGTCCAGACCAAAGCAGCCTCTCTATGTTATGTTGCCACTATCACTTATAAACAGCCTAGATAGTTGGATGTTATTACAGTAATTCATGCTTTTATTGCTATGTCCCCGGAGGGGTGATCGGCTTCCTACAGCCCGCCGGGCAGAAGGCCCTTAATTATATATAGAATAATCGAATATCAATATCAAGTTGACCATAGCGGTTAATAATATACTTAGGGACTGAAGGATAGTAAAGAGTCCAAGGAACGTTCCAATCACCTTGTTGAGCTTGTTTTCAATGCTAGGCAGTTATCGGTCTGTGTTTCTTATGGTTTGTGGTTAGTGATCTACACCAGATTTCCTTTGTTTTATTTCACATTATGCAATTTTAAATTTGTTGTTGTTGTTGATTGCTTTGGGTTGTGTTTGGTGGAGAAAAGGTCAGAATGGGGTTGGATTTTGTGATAGGTGGTTGGGTTGACCTTGGCCTCCTGTTTGACCTTGATTCCAACGGGGTTTGTGCTGTTCAATTAACCCCTCTCCATGGTGGCGTGGAGAGGTCACTGAGAGCCCCCCCCCCCCCCCCGGGGCCTTTTTCTATTGTAGTAGGCTGAACTGACCTCTCAGGCAAGTATCCACATCGACAGGTAGGCGTAGGTAGTGTGGTGATATCAGAGAGCCTAGGTGGTGTAATGGTTTAGCACACTGGCCCGTAGTGCAAGGAGATGTGGGTTGGAGTCCCGCTCTAGGCGCAATATTTCCCATTTTCATCACCCACACAACACTAGTATCCTGCTGTTAGACTGTGACTGGCCTGTGACTGGATTGTTGTTAGCCTGTTACTGGCCTGTTGCTAGCCTGTTACTGGACTGTTACTGGTGTGTTATTGGCCAGCTACTGGCTTGCTACTGGACTGTTGCTAGCATGTTACTGGCCTGTTACTGGCTTGTTACTGGCCTGTTACTGGTCTGTTACTGGTCTGCTACTAGCAGGGATGAAAGATCTCCGCGATTTCGCGGATTTCCGGGATTTTTCAATCTTGCAGTGCCATCAGCTTATACTAATATGTAGTCCAGATGTTGCAGCAATATCAGCGTATACTACTAATACATGCTTCAAATGATGCAGCACTATCAGCGTACACCGATATATTTGTAACCCAACTTCCGGTAATTTTCCGCGATTCCCTGACAATGCTAAACCTATGGAGGGAACATCCACATTTCCGCTCTTTTCCCCGGAGACTACTTTCATCCCTGTACTAGCCTGTTTCTGGTCTGCCCCTGGCCTGCTACTGGCCTGCTGTTAGTCTGCTACTAGCCTGCTATGGGCCTGCTACTGTTACTAGCATGTTACTGGCCTGCTACTGGCCTGCTACTGGCTGGCTACTGGCCTGTTACTGGTCTGCTACTGGTTTGCTACTGTCCTGCTACTGGCCTCTTACTGGTCTGCTACTGGCCTGTTAATGGCCTGTTAATGGCCTGCTGTTAGCCTGCTATTATCGTGTTTCTGGTCTGCCCCTGGCCTGCTACTGGCCTGCGGCTTTTAGTCTGCTACTAGCCTGCTACTAGCCTGCTATGGGCCTGCTACTGTTACTAGCCTGTTACTGACCTGTTTCTGGTCTGCCCTGGCCTGCTACTGGCCTGCTGTTACTGTTAGTCTGCTACTAGCCTGCTATGGCCCTTCTGTTACTAGCCTGTTACTGGCCTGCTGCTTCTGGTGTGGCCGTCCAATAGTGAGAGGACGCCGCGCCGCGTCCGGGAGTTGAGCCGGTTGTAATGAACGCTGTAACTATGGAGATGTGGGGTGGGGTTGGGGGGTGGGGGTGAGCTTTACCAAGCAGCAGAAGGCATCGGGTCCTCAGTCCAGCCATGAGTCACGATTAGAGCTATGTTGGGAGCTGTGTTAGGTGCTATTTTTGCGGCTAGATTCCTATCGCTTCTGCTCCTATTCCCACTTGTTCCCCGTCCTTCCCTCCTTTGCCTACATCTGTAAGTAGGGCCTACTCTAGATATCCTCCTCATCCTCCACCTCTTCCACCTCCTCCACCTCCAACTCCTCCAACTCCTCCCCTTCCCCTTCCCCTTCCCCCCACCTCCTCCTCCACCTCCACCTCACCCTCCCCTTCCCTTCCCCCTCCCCTCCCCTCCCCCTCCCCCCTCCTCGTCATCTTCCATTGCCCGTCCCCTGCAGGCCCTCTGTAGGGTCTTGGATGCGATAGCTCATTACCTCCCTGCCGCGCCCCCCCCCCCCCCCCCAAGTTCCGCTGACTGCCCGTGGGGGGGATCAAGGATGTGACATCTCTTACCGTAGAAAACCCTTTGCTTTCCCCTTCTCGTCGTGGGAGTGCTCCCCCAATACCCCAGCCCAACCTCAACCCCAACCCCAACCCAACCCAACCCCAACCCAACACAGACACACACAGCACACATACACATATACACACTAACAGGAGGAACCGACACGCACATCGACACACCAATGCCTCACACCCCCCTTCCGCACTTACGCACACACTCACGCGCACACACATACACACAGTCACATACTCACACATCCACACACGTACACACACACTCACACACACACACACACACTCACACACATACTCATACACTTCACACACTCTCACACACACATACTCAGAGTACCCACCTGACACAACCGCACTCTCCGGGTTAATGACCGACCCTGGAGGCATTTGTCCCCTGACCATTATAAGGAGTACAGGCAGGCTTACCCGGGTGTGGCCAGTCGAACAACAACTCCAGCATCTCCACAGCACTGGCATATCAGGTCATGGTGTTGTGGCGGCCTGGTCTCCCAATGGGGCAGCACTATAAAGTCACCATGAATGCTCACTGTCACAAGTTTTTTTGTGGCGGCCTGGTCTCCCAATGGGGCAGCACTATAAAGTCACCATGAGTGCGCACTGTTACTAGTCGGTACCTGTCCTGATATGACCTTAGATGTTGCCAGAATGTAAAGCTCCAACAACCATCCAACAGCGACACAGCACGGTGTGCACACACTTTTGATGGCACAACATGGCGCAAGCCAACGTTCCCATTTAAGCCTAGGTCATACCTACCCGGATCAGGGACCGGACGAGCACCGGACTGTGATCCGTGGCTCATCCGTGGCTGGTCCTTGGTGATCCTTGGCTGGTCCGGCCTCATCCGGGGTGAGCCCCGGATGTTTTAAAATGTTTAAAACATCTGGGGCGATCCGGGGAATATTGCAATCCGGGGTTAACCAGCATCATCCGTGTGTGATTCATGACTCATCTGAGTTGTCCGGGGGTTGTCCGGACTGATCCGGGACTAATCCATGGCTGTTGACCGTGGCTCATCCAGGTAGGTGTGAGAGCGAGCCAAAAACGACCAAAAATAGCGATTTTATCCGGGGCGGTCCGGGGGTGGTCTCGCTTAAAATCTGGGGCTTGCCCAGTTAGGTGTGACTTGGGCTTTAGACTTTATGTCCACAGATCAACTATGTTGAACTTTCAAGGTCAGCACTTCCATACGTCGGCAGTTCAGACTGACACTCAGAATATTCCAACTTTCACTATTATCTCTGCTTTTGAATCCTTTCAAAGGAAATTGCTCTTAGTTTAAATTACATACTTCAGATCTTCCTCTTCAATTGCCCATTAAGATCTTTTTAATCGACCCAATGAAAGCTTTCAAATTTATTTTGCAAAAAATAAATGCTCCTCATAGACATAGCATTATTGCTTTGCGCCAACCGGCGTGAAGTTGACGGCGTCACACGCCATCAAAACTGTAAAAGGGCCTTAAGAGGGGATGAGGGTGCGGTTATTAATAGAACTTAGCCCTTATTTTCGCTGGTTGCCGGCCACAAACTTCATTAGTACTAACCCGTCACTTTCAGGTACTAGATTAAGCCCCAGTCACACCTACCCGGACGAGCCCCGGATTTTGAGTCAGACCAGTCGCCCGGACCGCCCCTGATAAAACCGCTGTTTTTGTCTTTTTTGCCTCGCAGTCATACCTTCCCGGACGAGCCCCCGGACTAGTCCCGGATGAGTGATCCGGGGTAAACCGGGCATTCCGAGGCGATCTGGGTCTTATCCAGGCAGTCCGCGAGTGGTCCGTGGCTACGCCGGGAAAGTCCGGGGGTGGTCCGGGTTAAACCGTGGCTGAAACGTGGCTCATCCGAGGCGAAACAGCCTTGGACCACCCCCGGACAGCCCGGCTCGGACCCGGTTCACCCCTGGTCCACCCCCGGGTTACTTGGACCACCCCCGGATCATGCCGGATCGAGAACAGGATCGCAAAATGCCCTGGACAGCCCTGGATGTTTTAAACATTTTAAGACATCCGGGGCGGACCCCGTACCAGCCACGGATCATGCCGGACCACCACGGACTAGCCACGGATCACCACAGACCACTCCGGATTATGGTCCAGGGCTCGTCCGGCCTCTGATCCGGGTAGGTGTGACTGGGGCTTTAGGTCACT
The DNA here is from genome assembly GCA_030323885.1 of Branchipolynoe longqiensis. NCBI lineage: Eukaryota > Metazoa > Annelida > Polychaeta > Phyllodocida > Polynoidae > Branchipolynoe > Branchipolynoe longqiensis. Next base: position 19,871,854 of record CM059194.1, on the reverse strand, counting down.
GGTCTCTCAAGAAGGACTGAAGCTGTGACCCAGATTCAAACCCCATTATCTTATAATGGAAGTGAGTGCCCAACTCATTCTGATTAGAATTATAGACGTATAAATCCCAAATAACAGTATGCATCTTTGAAAGTTTATAACTCAAATATGTTTCATAGTTATTCTCTGTCCTATTTTATTGTACCACTGGCAATGTCATCCCGGAGAAATAAATTTTACTATCATCATTTTACAATAATTGCATGCATGCAAGTTTAATGGCGTTCAAAACTGATGGATACATTTTTCAGTGAAGCCAAGCTGACAGAATAAATTTGAATCACCTTTCGCCATGAATATGGCCTTTGCTGTCAACATGGCATGACAGCATCAATCAATCAATCAATCAATCATAGTTTTCAAGCAGCAGGAGTTTCACATTGAGGTACTTTGGTAATCACACCTCACGCCCACTCCCTGCATCCATTGATCTAACTTCCAATTCCAAGACTTATTACTAACTATTGTGTTGTTTGTTTATACCAGAAGCATCAACACTGCACTCACTCATCCGTGACGAAATTGTCAGCAAGCAGTTTAGAACGCATCAAAACAAATGAACTGATTCCACACACTGATAATGAGCCTCATTCCAATAATCATCCATGCGTGGGCCGCAATGTGTTGGTCAGGTGATAGACCTTTTATTTGTGTGGAATTGATTCCAGTAATTCCTGTTTACAGGATCCTAATCTTCGCTGTCCGTTGGCGGCGTTGGTTGTGTATTGACCATGGCTGGCATAGATATCCATGCCCATAATATAGTAAAACCTCTCTAAATCCACCGACCATGGTAACGACTTTAAATGGTCCATTTACGGAGGTGGTCAGTTTAGGGAGTTTTTTTAATTGTTACAATGGTATAGACCCCTTTCAATGTTTATAAACATTGTGTATGCGCGTGCAGCTTGCTGCAGAACAAAGACACACTGCCATTGAGTTTGGCGGTATGCGCAGTGCAAAACGTTTATTTTATTCAAAATTAATAGAAATGCAGAACCCTAACCTTATGAATTTAATATAATCTATTCATTGAATATGTTTTCTATATGTGTACCAGGTGGTTTGTTTCTAGGTGGTGTGGTTTTAGAGATATTTCAAATTTTCTGTATGAAGATTGCTCATAGCCATTGAGTTTGCAGTGTGACCGTGTGTCGTCCTTCAGCCAAACAAGCGTGCACACTGTCCTAGATACCTATGCTGACGTCATATGAAATAGGTCTATTGTATGGGCGGTTGTTTGGGACCTAAATAAAGCGATCGATATAGCATAGTGGTCGATATGTGGAGGTGGTCGGTTAGAGAGGTTTTACTGTATGCTTTTTGTTGTTGTCATTTTTTACATTTGTTGATTAAGCAGGGGGACATTTTAATAGTGGACAATTGGTCTTCCCTCATTCTACTGCTTCTTGCGCTATCCTCATATTGTCCAGTGCCAGGCCAAGGAGTGACCAGTATAAATTGTTATGTCATTGGTTTGACTCGACCATGTTAGACTTGCTGAACTCATTCCGCCATCCTGTCTGGTGTGGGAAATGCTACACTTCAAAGTGATTAATTAATCAGGGTTCACAATCACAGATACCAGATGGGATGACCGAATGAGTTAGAGCATCTGTCTACCGTGGGATCGTGGATTCGAACCCTAGTCGAGTCAAACCAATGACTTAAAAATTGGTACTTGTTGCTTCCTAGCCAGGCGCCCGGCATTATTTGGATAGGATAAGGACTGGTTGGCTCAGGGTCAGGATAATGTGACTGAGTGGGATATCAGGTCATGGTGCTGGTGGGCTGGTATCCCAGTGGGGCAGCACTATAAAGTCGCCATGAGTGCGTACTGTCACAAGTCGGTACCCGTCCTGATATGACCTTAGATGTTGCCAGGACGTAAACAACAATAAACAAAAGACATCACAATCATAGAAGTAGAAGAACAATAGAGAAACAAACACCAGAAGTATTCCAAACCTTCAATTGGATAAATGGTGGTTACTGGGAGAATGTTAGCAGTACTATTTGGGACGTGTGCCGTTGGAAAAAAGACATCATTCTCAACAACTGCATTTCAATGCCTTCTGATTACTACAACGAAAATGCTTCATCATGCCACGTCTTTTGGGTCATTAAATTTCAGAGTTGTTATAAATTCTAAGATTATTTGTGCTCAGATTTGTGGCCAGATTACTTTGGTGGTGTTAAGATGGCTTTCTTTTCAACCAGCTAAACTATCCTATTATTAATTAATTAAACTGTCCGTTATTCTATGTTGAAATTTATTTCATCTATGGTGTACAATATTTACAGATTTCTGTATTTTAACTGATTTCTATATTTAGCACCAACAAAAAAGAAACCGATAGCCCCTCATATGTTTAGCGCTACAGGAGAATTGCAAAACATTTACCGGGCATCAGATTTAGGCTTTTCGTTATTGTTGTCAGAGATGACTTTCATCTCCGCACTATGACTCAAGGAATGGACTTCTTTTCTACGCTGTGTGTCATGGCATGAGGTCAGGTGAACGCCAATAGCACTTTCGCTGATTTCTATATTTAGCACCAAAATGAACAACCCAGATAGCCCCTCATAGGCTTAGCGCTAATTAATTCAACTGTCCATTAATCTGTTGAAATTTATTTCATCGACGAATAGTACGATATGCAATTATTACAGATTTCTGCATTTTTGCTGATTTCTATATTTAGCACCAACAAAAAAGAAAGAGATAACCCGCTCATTGTCATAGGCTTAGCTCTACAACAAGTACAAGGGAATTGTGGAAAATTTACCGGGCATCAGATTTAGGCTTTTTGTTATTGTTGTCAGAGGTGACTTTCATCCCAGCACTACCAGGTCAACTCAAGGAATAGACCTCCTTTCTACACTGTGTCATGGCGCGAGTTCAGGTTAACACTAATAGCACCAAGTCCCTCTGGGGACCCTCCTACCCCCCCCCCCCCCCCCACACCGGCTTGTTTCTGGGCGTGACTGTCCCAGGGTTGTGTGCCCAGATAAGGGACTCTGATCCATGTTCCCGCTGACCTCACTGTGACCTCCGTGACCTCACTATGACCTCACCATCATCTCCCTGATTGGTGCTGCTCTCAGCGCCCCCTTGTGGGTTTCTGCTCTCAGCGCCCCCTTGTGGGTTTCCTTTCCCCTCCCGCCCCTCCCCTTACCCTCCACCCCCTCCCTCACCCGTTCACCCTCCCTCACCCCCGCCTCCGCTGCCAACTCAGGCACCGCCCCCTACAATGAAGATATTAATTCTGTAATTAGTATTGTCGTAAAATTGCCGGGATGTGCCGACAAGGGATGGGGTGGGGCAGGGGGGGGGATCCCCCAACCTGCCAACTTTTCCCCATTTTCGCGAATCAATATGATCCCCCCCCCCCCACCTCAGGCTCTGAATCCGCAGTTCCGTGCGTAATCGTGATCCTTCCATGAAAACGCATATTTAAAAACAAAATTCCGAGTATTTAGTTCTTATTGTTGATCTAGTCATAATACTCATGATGGGTTTTGAACATAGAAATTGTGCGTATCACAATTAACTTTATTAGATTTCTGTATCATCGAATTGGTTATGTACATTTTCCTTTAGGAAATATTATTTTATGGATAATGTTTTTATATAATTCTGTGTGACTACTGTGAGTGTACATCGCCGTAGTATGATTGAAAAAAAAGTATAAATGAAATAAATGATGATAACGGTATGGGGTGTGGATTTTTAATGTTATGATTTCCTGATGTGGAGTATTATGAATTCCTCGCAAACTATTCATTTTTAATTTTGTTATTAAGAATAAAATGTTGGCATGTATGCAACCACCCCAACCTCCAGACCCCAGCCCCCAACCTCCAACTTTCAACCTCCAGCCTCCAGCCTCCAGCAGACGGCCCTCAGCCCCCAGCCGGTGATGGTGGGGGACGCCAAGTTATTCTGTGTGAAAACATTATATGTGTACAGTGTAATCAAATGTTTATGTTTGTAAGCTGTAGCTGTGTTGCGGCGTGCTGGGTTGCAGCGCGTCCTTCCTGAGGTACCAGCGGAACTCGAAACACACATGTTAAGGCCCTGTCACACCTCACCGGATTGGGGGAAACGGACAGAAACCGAACAAAGTCCGTTTTGTGTCCATACAAGTTTTGAACATGCACAAAACTAGGAACGGATTCCGCCGGACTGATGTCTACGGTTCTTGACCAGTTTGAGTCCGTTTAGTCTGCTTACCGTCCGTTGGCTATGCGTTCATGTTCATTTCATGTCTATTCATCCAGCGTCTTTTGACCCGATATCGCAACATTTTGACACATTTTAATACATTTTGATACTTATGACCCCCAGACTAGACAATTTTGTCCGTTTCTCAATCCGGCGAGGTGTGACAGCTGCTTTATATTGAGTGTATTAATATTGTTATGTGTTTCTAAAACACTGGTCGCGCCTAGAGGTGTTAGGGGTGTTGTGTGTGGGTTGGGTGGGGGGACGTGGGGGTTGGGGGGATCCTTTATTACGCAATGGCTCAGTTATCTGTGCCACTTTTAGCGCCACGCCGAGTCACTATCCCCGGGGACAATGGTTTCAAAACAGCTCACATTTCACCGATTGAGATCACTATCCTCATTTATATCTCGTAATTATACGCGCAGGCCAAAAAGAAGAATGATAACAAAATAAAAATAATAACCGCCACCTCAAGTAAATGAACGTTCAGACACCTGTGAACTGGACATTAATTGAACTGCCTCTTTGATTTGAATTTGAATTAAAAACAGTTTATTCTTAGAACTAAAGAAAGTATTTTCTTTGAGTAAAAAAAATCGAAGCTGGAGGAGGGGGTCACATATGTCAGATGTTAATAGCGTGTTAATACTATATATATAGTAGTGTTTCTAGATGGAAAATTAGTACAGGTTTGTATTTTAATATGAACAAAATTAGCTCTCCTTCCCTCCCTCCCTCCCTACTCCCTCCCTCCCTCCCTCCTCCCCCCCCCCTCCCTCCCTCCCTCCCTCCTCTCCCTCCCTCCCCCCTCCCTCTCTTCCCTCCCTCCCTCCTCCCTTCCTCCCTCCCTCCCTCCCTCCCTCCCCCTCCCTCCTCCATCCACCATCCCCCCTCCCTCCCCCCCTCCCTCCCTCCCTCCCTCCCTCCCTCCCTCCCTCCCTCCTCCCCCTCCCTCCCTCCCTCCCTCTCTCCTCTCTCTCTCTCTCTCTCTCTCTGTCCTTCTCCTTCCCTCCACTCCCTCCCTCACTCCCTCCTTCCACCTCCCTCCCCCATTCCTCCCTCTACCTTCCTCCCTCACTGATTGAGTCACTCACTTGCTCACACACTTAAGTACTTACTCACTCGCCCACTCAGCCACTTACCATTCACTTATCTGTTCGCTCAACCACTCATTTGTTTTCATTTACTCATTCACTGTGTATTTTTTCATTGAGTCACTCATCCATCACCCACTCATCCACTATTCCCTCACCCGTCACTCACTCATTGACTCAATCACTTTTTCCCTCACCCGTCACTCACTCATTGACTCACTCACTCACCCACTACTCATCCACCTACCATCCACTCATTCATTCACTCACTCATTCTCACTCACTCATGCACTCACTCATTCTCCTTCACTCATGCACTCACTCATTCTCTCTCATTTACTCATTCATCCCCTCATTCATTCACCAACTCATCCACTACTCACTCACTCACCCACTACTCACTCACTCACTCACTCACCCACCCACTACTCACTCACCCATATCCCCCCCCCCCCCCCCCACTCACTTCTCTGGTTGACTAGAGTTGGCTCCGTGTTGAAACTATACACTCCGCAAGGTGGCGCCGTGGGCTCATAGCCATAGCGTGTAGCAGCCGACACTGACAAACTATCAGACAAATTAGACAAATTAAACCCCGCCAGCCTCACTTTGGTGGCGCTCTGACTTGGCGCGGTGCCAGGTAACTGAGCGTGCTGCCCCCTAGCGGAGAACTGGGCGGCGTCTGCTCTGTGTCTGGACCAGTGTATTCAGGCTTCGTACTGGTAATAACAAAAAACTAAATGGTACTAACTTTTAAAAATGCAAAAATTAAGTACTGTAAAGTCCTACAATTATACAAAAAGCATTAACAAATGATGGTTGTAGATATGAAAAGAAGTTGTCAAAATGTTTGTTTTGCTTCTAAAATCTATCTTTGGTTTTTTTTTTGGGGGGGGAAGAAAAAAAAAGTATATCCCAACATTTCATATGTTCTTTGAAAGGTGACATTTGGTGTCATTTTGAAATAGTTTCCCAGGGTTACTGCAGACAGACAGTCATTTTGCGCCAACCTTGACTGTACCCCTAAGATTACATTGAAATTTCCCCTGATAGGCAATAGGACTAGTGGGGCATACTCGGAACATGGAATTATTGCATGCTGAAAAAGGGGTGGAATTTCTTGTTTTTGGTCCTTAAAAAAACTGTTTGAATGGTCCTAACAGTAATTAAAAAGTAATTAAAAAGTAATTAAAAAGGAAATTAATTAAAAAGAGTGGGAACCCTGGTACAGCAGCGCGAGGTGGGGACTGCCTCCTCCCCCCCCCCCCCCACCCGACATCCTGTGTCGTGGGACAGGTGTATGCGCGTGGTGGTTGATACTGTCACGTTCTAGACTAGTCGTCACGTGATCAGCCGTGGGAGGGAGGGTTGGTGGGGGGAGAGGAGGGGGGGGGGGGCGCGTGGGCGATGACATCTGCGAGGTGTGACATTGTGAGTGTGACCCCGTGTGAACGGGTCGTCCCGCCGCCCACTTACTAACAAATTATCCAACTTCCGGTATTAGAATGTGTTTGTTTCTGTGGTTGACAATGTTTTGTTTTTAGAAATTTTAAATAAATGAATTAATTGATTTGTTTAAAATACATTGGAATATAATGTTAGTCATTTTTAGGTAATATGATTAAAATTATATATATATATTTGTAATTGGTCTTATTCGTGGAATAAAGATATTGTGGGGAACTTGGTTAAAATGAATCTAGGATAATTTGGTGCTCTACTCATTTAACTCTGTGACATGATGTAAAATTAATATTACTCACTCACTCATCTACACACTAACTCATCTACACACTAACTCCTACACACTAATTCATCTACACACTAACTCATTCACCTACTCACTTACTCATCTACTTATTCACACACTCATCCACCCATCCATTCACTCACTCACCCACTTACTTACCCATACTCACTCATTCCCCCCCCCCCCACTCACCAACCCTCCCACTCAGTCACTCACCTACCTACCCACCTTCTCTCTCTCTCTCTCTCTCTGTCTCTCTCTCTCTCTCTCTCTGTCTCTCTCTGACCCCCCCTCTCTCTCTGACCCCCCCTCTCCCCCTGACCCCCCCTCTCTCTCTCTGCCCTCTCTCTCTCTCACTCTGTTACTAACTCACTCACCTACTCATCTATTCACCCCCTCCCAATTTCCACTCACACTACCCCCCCACCCCAACACACAAATGCACCCGTCCCCAGTACCACACTAACCCCCCCCCCCCCCCCCCGCCTGTGTCGGTGCCTGGCTTCGCAGGTCCGTCGGAAGGTGGCGCTGCGGACAGCCGCCACGCTGCGTTGACTAATTGCGAGTCGTTGGGGGTCATTACGTAACCACCGCGCCATGATTAGTGGCCCGTCGGCCGATCACGTGACGCAGATCCCGCCGGTAGGGGGTGGCACTGGCCCGCCGGCCTGTCAGGTCACGCAGATCCCGCCAGTAGGGGGCGGCACTGGCCCGTCGACCGGTCACGTGACGCAGATCCCGCCGGTAGGGGCGGCACTGTACTGCCTGATTACATGCCGCCTGGTGATGGTCGGTTATCCGGTAAATAAAACAGAAAAAAACACTTCAAGTTCAAGCAGTTCGCTGGATGAGACGGCATGGCTGACTTGGTAGAGAGCTGGCTGGCCACGTGGGTTCAAACCCCGGATGAGTCAATCCCATGACATTCAAAGTTTTGTTTGTTTTGTTATTTTACATCCTGGAACCGTCGATTTCCCTTGTCCCCCCCCCTCCAAGGTCACTTTCAGCCTTGAAAACTAAAATTAAAGTACATTATATGCTGTATAAGAATTATATGAGTATAATAACCTGGAATATCCCTCCTTTACCCTCATCACTCACTCAGTTCCATGGACTGATGGAGTCTGTCCAAGTCATCTACTGCTCCCCCCCCCCCTCCCAACCCCAACCCCAGCTCCGATGGTGGTGCCACCACCCTTCACTGTACCGCCGAAACCAACCTAATGTATATTGGGTCGTTCTCAGAAGTTGTGTACCAATAGTGTGACATCAGTACCAGAAAATCAAAATGCTGCCAAAGTCCTATAAGCAAGTTTCCTCAATGTGTATGTCCTTTTGCATCTGAATAATTGAAAATAAACATATTCTGGCATTTTTAAGTAGGTCAAATGATGCTCACACCCAATAAATAGCAGTATAGCATGGAAACCAATCTGACTCCAAAATCAAATATTTTCCACACAAAACTTGACATTTTTAGGACATTTCACATGCCACTTGCTTTATAAACAGTAGTAATAATAATTTGAAACCTCATTGCTATGGTTTTGTCTTATTTGTGAATATTAAAGAGAAAAGCAAGAAAATATTAGCAGAGTAACGGATTAGCAGAGTAACAAAGTGGAAACAAACAATTTTACACAAATGTTCGGCTCAAATTTCAATGTTTAGGGGCAATTTCAGGATTTATCTTTTACTATACCATAACTGGGTCCATGCATAGTGTCAAATGGTGAAAATAATTCCTGTACTGTATCTGTACTCAGTGTTTGATACAGAGTTTCATAGTATTTGCAAGTGGAAACGAAATGTTACGATGTTAATGACTCCAGAAAATGTTAACTATTTCATCATTAAATTTTTTTTTTTAGAAATAAATGTCTTCAACTTAATGAAGACATTGTATATGACCATTTGAAGTGAAATGAGCTGTTGTTCAGAGGTTTTCATTAAGTTTGTGACACTTTATTTTCAATGCTGTTGACAATGTCACAAATTAGTGATGTAATTTTCTATGTATTTAGCTACATCCATCCCAATAAGATACATAATACACAATATTAACATTTACTTTTGATCTAAACTATCTCCACATTATTTGGCTAACTGATGAAATCTAAATATTGACACTCCAATAAAGGGTTTCTTTGAAATATGCATTTCTAGTAGACTACCTCAAGTGGTACACAGTTTCTGAGAACGACCCTATATGATAACAATTTGTTAATGATATGGACTCAAAACCATCAGATTATGCAATTTTTGAAATTCAGGAATTTCCCCCCCCCTTCTTGTTTTTGTGTTTTGTTTGTTCCGGTATGATGGTCATGGTTCCGGTATGATGTAGTGTTGTCATTGGCTTGGTGCATGCGTATTGTTTGGGGTGGAATATGCATGGAGGTGATGGATGAGTTGTAAAACAAATATTCACACCTGCATTAGACGCCAAACAGATAACATTATTTTAGTTCTCTCACCAGACGCGGTGGCACAATTGGTGGGGGCGCAGGCTTCCCGTACCTTCAAGCTGCATAGTCCGATGAAAATATCAAATTTTCAAAACCAAAACAATTATCGAGATTTTATTCTACATATCTAACTTAGATTAGAACATTCATCACTACATAGACGGGAATACTGAGGCATTTTAATAGAATCTGTTAGTGTTAGTGTTACTGCTGTAGACTATGTTGTTAGAGTTTTGGCATGCTTGCCTAAATTAATTTGGCATCTTTACGCTTCAAATATCTTAAAAGTTAGCCATTTAAAATAAAAGTTACTTCAAAGTAAGGTAGATCATAATGACCCAGCTAATATATTTATCTTAGAAAATGACAGAAACTCAAAACCATCAGACTGCAACTTTCAAAACAGCCGGCCTATGGTCTTACTGTTAGAGTTTTGGCATGCTTGCCAAAAATAATTGAGCATGTTCACACTTCAAATATCTCAAAAGTTGTCCATTTTGAATACAAGTTACGTAAAACTAAAGATTTGTAGATTATATTTATAACGATCAACCTAATATAGTTATTTCAGAAAATGACAGAAACTCAAAACTATCGGACTATGCAACTTTTCATCTCATGTCATCAAGATAAAGGTCGGACAAAGGTTTATTTACTTTAAAATGGCCGCCGGCAACACGTGTCCGTGACCATCCATCCAGTGAGAGGCTGACAGCAGTCAGTGCCCCAGAGTGTCAGATCCACAGATAGTGTTGTCCCCCGCTCCCGTCACTGACAACAAATATTTGAGTGGTAATGAATCCAGATTTATTCTACCATCTACCCATGGGGGAAGGTTGTGGGTTGCCAGCACTGGCCAATTCAAATCTGTGACTTACCGAATTGATACTTGTCGCTATCAAGCCTGGCGCTCAGCATTTAATAGGATAGGGCGAGGACTGGTCTGGTCTGTCTCAGGATGATGCGGCTAAGTGGGATATCGGGTCATGGCACTGTTGGACTGGTTACCCAGTATGGCAGCTCTATTAAGTTGGCATGAGTGTTGTGTGCTGTCACAAGTCGGTGTCAATTCTGATATGACTTTTACATGTTGCTGGGACATAAAACCGCAACAAACAAACAACCTATGGTCTACCCACTGTAAAAAAAAAACTCCGGACCAAGCTTGAGCTTTGACTTACAGAAGCAATGCCCTTTGAGTTGTTATATAATTCCGAGCTGTTGTGGCTGGTTTGAGAATATGTTGAGTGAGTTACAGGATTCTTGGGGCCTTCATTAAAGGCGAGCGTTGTGGATGCCTCACTGGTTGGATTTGATTAGGTCGAGTAATTGATGGTAAATTGAAGCCTGAGGCATGCACTGTTGACCAGGGGGCGCCACTACAGGAAGGAAGGTCCTTATGTGGGACCTTCAGGGTCATTCTCAAATTTTTCTTATGTGGAATGTATTCTTACCAGTTCTGACTTGATCCTCAGTCCATGGTGACTTTGAGAGGTTGTCATTGTTCGTTGTTAGGGTGATCAGCAAGGAGTGACATTATAAATAGCATGGGTGAGTGGGTAGAGTGAGCGCTTCCCATGCGGAATGTCGTGAAATCAATCCCTGAGCGAATCGAACCAAAGACTTATAGCACTACCTTGGCTTGTGCTCAGTGTTGAGATAATGTGACTGAATGGGATATCGTAGTCATGATGTCAGAAGCACAGAATCCCTCTATGGCAGCAGTATTAAGTCGCCAACAGTATGCACTGTCACTAATTGGTACCCATCCTGATATGACCTTAATTGGTGCTACGACGTGAAACCCCATTTAACTAGTGAATAAATGTAATTTGTCAGAAAACTTTCATTGAAGCAAGGAACTCTCTATGGCTAGGTATGTGATGGTCTGAAAGGATTTATTTCTCAAAATCGAATAATTTCCTGAGAACAAAATTACGGTCAGCATTTTTGCGGGATCTGTCACGCAACCGGAAATACTTTTTTGTTGTTGTTAGGCCTAAAGAAGAGTATAGACTAGAAACGAGTCACAACCAATTCTCTTGTGTGGTTGGGTGTGGCATTGTCTTTGAATGATGTCTGGCTTTTAATTCCCAGCCAGTATTTGCTTTGCGATTCAATGTCTCACTGATTGGCCAATGGAACTAATTTGGAGTGCAAATAATTAGATTCCACAAGCAGTGGAGGTTTTTGTTGTTGGTTCCTTTTTTTCCTTTAATCCTATCGGATAAATCCATGTAATGTCTAATTATTATTAGTCATTACAATTTACACATAACAGGATACACAACTGGATTGAGTAGATACTCTGGCTGGCTACAAAAGACCTCCCGTTTATTCATCATCACAACATCAATTCATCAACATCATCAATTTGTCATGCAATATCAATTCAGTAATCACTTAAAATTAAAAATCAACCTTAAAGATGAAGCTCGGATTCAAATGGGCCAATATACAGGAAAGGACATTGGAGACTACGCGCATGCTCCTGACACATTTCCTGGCTAGACTTGCCTCGGCCCTGCCCGACACTGGAGGCTAGGCACATGCGCCTGACACATGGGAGGCTAGACTTGCCTCAGTCCTTCTGCGGGTCATCCCCGGCGACCAAGCAGCATGGAGGGGAACCGGGTTCGAATCCCCCTCCACGACATTCAATACAGGCAGAGTTACATCCTCAATAATATTCGTATAAATGCTTTATACCACACATTATTAGTCATTACACATAAGAGGATAAATAACTGGATTGAGTAGATACTCTGGCTGGCCACAAAAGACCCAAACCACCCCAACCAGACAGGAGCTACATGGGGAGTTTCAGATAGAAACTCAGTTTAGCATTCCCAGCATTGCAGCCACCTGCATATCGAGTGTCAGACACTCCATGAGTGAAGCTTTCAAGTATTGACGGACACAGTCCGATCGCCAATCGCTTGTCTCCTTGATCTCCTCGGACGCCCCGGATAACCGGAGAAAAGTCGCCCCACCCCATCTGAGGCTGTGAGACAATAAATCAGCCAACTGTAGTCCGGCCGGGGTACATGCCACCTTCAGTACTGCTGTCTAGTAAGCATATGTTACTGGGACCGAGTGTCCTGCTCTAGGTATCCTAAAGACCCTGGGGCACTGTTCCAGATGTCTCTTGACCCAGAACACTGCGCAATAACTCTTTATTCGCAACTCTTGCAACCGTGATTTTATGAATCCACTCTCTGAACTGATTAGTCTTTGATTTTCTCACACACACCAACATCCCCCAGGGGTAGAACTCCAGATCACTATGGAGCAGGGCAGTGTCTGAATTTGTGACATGCGCTTTGCGTAATAGTGCTCTGAAGGAGAGCAACATGGCTGCCCTGACTGCCGTGTGGCCCCTGATGAGGAACAACACCGCAAACAATTTAATTAATTCATGCGGAAGCAATGGTGCTGCTTGCTTGACCTTGGTACCTTTTAACCTGTGGGTGCCCGCCAAACACTTCTTTATATGATGGTCAGAGTAGTTTATTGGAGGACAACCTAAGTCCTTGAGATGGTTGTTCAGCCCGCTAAGATAATTCCTTATGGACGAGTAGCACAACCTTCATGCTAGATATGACATATAAAGACACACTTGGTCTGAATCACAGGGGTATGGGCATAATTGGTCCTCGAACACCTCCCAGAAGGCGATATAAGATTTAACCTGCATTGTCCGAACCGTTATAGTCGAACTTGAGTAGTGGTTCTTGTCATAGTTACGGTGCTCATCCAGGAGTTTTTCCCCAACCTGAAGCAAGATTAACAGCTAAATAGATTGTGATAACACATTGCTTCAATTTGATCTGCATCCCTGATGCATGCAATGCTCTGGAACTTATCCAGTCAACTTAAGCTGTCACATATCACATTCGATTCGGTGTTCACATATACAGATTGTACGTAAAAATTAAAGGTTATCAAAGCCCAGAATATTAGGTGCAACCAGCTCATCGTTATTTTGGTCTTACTTCGGCCTGAGTTTAAGGCGGCCATCACCTGCGTATTGTCGGTGACGAATACCCCTGTTCAGTTCTTCCAGGAGTCACCCCAACACCTCATGCTCCTCCTCCTCCTCCTGCCGGAGTCACTGTCCGATGCAGAGCCCTCATCAGAGCTGTCTGTCGGGGAGTCGTCCGGGTCGCCAGCCGCCTCTGCCTTCTTCTATCGGATGGTTTCTTTTTCGCCGCCCGTACCACCATCACAGTTTCTTCCTCTGGCGATCCCACGTCCAGCTCCGCACGCAGCTCCTTCTTCCAACGCTCCCATGCTCTTGCTGCCACCAATCGTCACAGGTCCCTCTCCTCGTCATCCTCCTGGTAGTCTTCCACCACGAGACGAGAGCTCTCGCTGGCGCGCCGTGTGGAAATACCGGGCGCCGCCAACTTCTCTGCTGGTTCCATGGCTTCTCCTCACCCGATGAGGCAATCTCCGTCTTTATCAACCGCTTGCCGATCATCATGCACTTGCACTTGCTCCCCAGGGGAGGCTCGTGTTCCTCCCCACACGTCGCACATATATCGACCAGCTTCTTGCCTGGTCAGCCTGCTAGCTCAGCTAGGTAGGTAGGTGCACATCAGCTTCAAGCTAAAGTTCGGATTCAAATGGGCCGATATACAGAAAAGGCTGTTGGACGTTGGAGGCTATGTGCATGCGCCTGACACATTTCCTGGCTAGACTTGCCTCGGCCCTGCCGGATGCTGGAGGCTAGGCACATGCACCTGACACATGGCAGGCTAGACTTGCCTCAGTCCTTCTGCGGGTCGTCCCCGGCGACCAAGCAGCGTGGTGGGGTAGCGGGTTCGAATCCCCCTCCACGACATTCAATACAGGCAGGGTTCCATCCTCAATAATATTCATTTAAATGGACGCCAACACACAGGGGGAGTAAAAGGACTTTTTATTGAAGTCCGACTAAACAGGTGAACATAGACAAGCACATGAGTGTGCGCACAAGAGCGCGCACGCGGCCCCAATGGGTGCGGGTGAAATGCAGTGGAATTAAATCTAATAATGTGAGCTAAACATGTAATGCAAAGCAATAATCATAATGCGCGCACAGTGAGGTAATAACATGTAATGCAAATTTAAATCAATAAGGAATAATAATTAAAGTTCATAATTGAAGTTCATAATAGTAAAGTCAAATGTTCGGGTACCGAACCCAGTACCTGCAGGGGGGAAAGGGTGGCACGCCGGCCCGCCGGTGGGCGGCGCGCCCTCCCCCCATGCGCCCAGTGTCCCCCCCCCCCCTTTGAAATTGGGGTGGGAGGGAGAGGTCAACTCCGTCCTCCGCCATGATGGACGCGCGCAGGCTGGAGGGAGGGCGGAGAGGCTGAGATGGCGCTGAGGCTGAGCAGCTCTAGGCGTCTGATTCGGGTGCGCGCGGGCTGCCGAGTGGCGGCAGCTGGGCGGCGCAGACGGGGCGCGGCAGAGGCCTATCCCCGCCTATCTTAATGGGCGTCACGGTCATTAGCGCGCAGTCGCGCTTCGCCACCGTGGAGCACCCCGCGCCGCCCCGGCCGACCTCAGGGCCACCGCCTCCCCCCGCCTTATCAGGATGACAGGTGGAGCAGCTCGGGCTGTCGCCCGGTGCGCTGCCCTCCGTGTTGCGCATTTAAATTCCAGCGGCAAGCCGCTGGAGATATAAATGCTTTATACCACGCAAACAGAAATGAAATCTTTGGAGAATCCCAACCCAAGCAATTTCAGCTAGTAGAATGGACTGGTTTATGGACACCCTCAAGAGGGGGAGCGATACTTAAGTCATATATAACATGGCCCCCCTTATGTAGCAGTCACACTACGACGACAAGGGGGTGACGACAGCCCAGCGACTTGGATTTTGTGAAAACCCGACGACATATGCAAATTCGGGCCAAGTTGGACGACAATCGGACGACATCGGGATGACATCGGGACGACAGACGGGACGACAGCGAGATATATGAAGAATGGGACGGTGCAAACATGTAGGTATATGCGGCGGACCTGTTAGGAAGCAGTCTTCATGAGAAATATGAAGAATGGGACAGTGCAAACATGTAGGTTTATGCGGCGGACCTGTTAGGAAGCAGTCTTCATGAGAAATATGAAGAATGGGACGGTGCAAACATGTAGGTATATGCGGCGGACCTGTTAGGAAGCAGTCTTCATGAGAAATATGAAGAATGGGACGGAGAGAGAAGCGACGACAGCTTAACGACAAAGACGACACCTTAACGACAAAGACAACACCGTATCGACACTGTACCGACACCGTAGCGACACCGTATCGACAGCCGAGCGACATCGGCTGTCGTCGGCTGTCGTCGAAGTTTTTCAACATGTCCAAAAAGCTGACGACAACCCGGCGACAGTCGAGAAATAGGCGAGAAACTGGAGGTGTCGCGGCGACACCTGCGCAACAGCCGAGCGACAACCGACGACACTCGACGACAGACCGGAAGTCGCTGTCTCTGGGCTGTCGTCGCCGCTTGTCGTCGTAGTGTGACTGCGACATAATACAGCCTGGTGTCATTAGCACGTCACGCGAGCTGAACGTCAGAAAGTGGTCACGTGGCCTCTGGACGAGGTGGCGTGACTTCCGGTAGAGCGGTCCTGCCGGCAGTCTCCAAGCAGGCTGGTAATTAAACCGCACAGTGCACCGGTGACTGTGATTGGATGTTGGATGTTGCCAGATTGCGATTAATGCGCGCGCAGGCGCAGACACGTGACATGGGCGGGAATCTGCCCGCGCAGACGACACCTTGCAGAAACAATGGGTGACGTCGGCGCCAATTTATTGCCGCCCGGGGGACGTCTGGAGTGGGACACATTTGGGGTGGGGGTGGGGGTGGGGGTGGGGGGCTCGTGTCGTAGCTCGGCCCGCCACCCCCTCCCACTCCCTCTTATTCTCGTTCCCCTTCTCCCTCTCCTCTCTCCTTCCCCAGTCCTCCTCCTCCGCCTTTTCCGCCCCCTCCTCTTCCTCCTCATCTTCTCCCTCCTCTTCCCCCTCCCCCCTCTCCCTCCTCTTCCCCCTCCCCCCTCTCCCCCCTCATTCTCCCTCTCTTCTCTGCCTCCTTGTCACTCTCCTTCTCCCCTTCCTCCCCCTCCTCGCGCTCCTGTCCTCCTGTCCCTCCTCTTCCTTCCCCTCCTTCCCCTCCTTCCGCTCCCTCTCCCTCCCCCCCCCCTTCCCCCCTCTCTCTCCCCTCACTCTCCGCCGCTTCCTCTCTCCCTTTCGCTGTCTCTTTCCCCCCCCTCCCTCTCTCGACCCCTCTCCCTCTCACTCCTTCTGCTTCTCCAATCTTGGTATGCTTATGGCCATACCTTTGTTTCAAATATAGATTACAATGAATTTTCTCTAAGAAATATTTCAGGTGAGATAAAATAACACTTCCTCTATCATAGTGTATGTGTATTAACCACCTCCTCCAGTGAAACTCGGAATACACATATTGTTGCTAAGCAAAATATCCAATGGAAAATACTTCTGTGCATGCATACAAATACTTCTGTGCATGCATACACATATTCCCTGACACACACGCACATCCACACACTCACACAACACACACACACTCACACATACTCACACAACACACACAACACACACACAACACACACACACACTCACACACAACACAACACAACACACACACACACACACACACACACACACACACACACACACACACACACACACACACACACACACAGGCCACACCTACAAAGAAACAGACATTTAGTTGGTTGGGGCGGGTACAGTTTGAGGGAGAGAGGCTCTCTCCGCTCTACATGTAGATTGTTTGCTTGTTGGGATTACACATCCTAGCAAAATCCTAGCAACATCTAAGGTCATTTGAGGACGGGCTCTGCATGTAGAATGGCATTGTCCTCAGAATGCTCATAGACCAATCAGAGCCCTACTACTGCTACAAGTATCGCCTTCTAGTGACAGTCAATGTTAATACTTAATAGCGCGTCTCGGATGCACACCCGGAAGTGCACTGAGTGACCCACTTCCGGCGACGTGGCAGGCTCTCTGGGAGCTAGCAGAGATGCTGAGAACAACGCGGTGATGGGGGCTTCAATGCTATTCTGTTCGGCTAACCTGAGAGCGTTCACTGATTCAGCCCGGGTGGTTATGGGTAATTCTGTGGTACGAGTGGGCGGTTTCCGGCTATCCTTTGCATGTTCTTGGGGACACACTTGGGAATGTTCAGGGATTTAAGATGTTCATAGTCTTTGCTGATTTCCATTGCTTTCCCACGTGAAAGTGCACAACACTTCAAAGCCTTCTGGGCTTGGCCTGCTACTAGTGCTACTAGTGCGAGCGAATCGTGGGAATTTTACCGGAAGTTAGATTGACACTTTAAAAAATGTTTAGTTTTTTATTGTCAGCAACTTTCATCCCTGAATGTTCTGTTTTCATAATTATATCCGAGCAACTTCTTTTACAGGATGGGTAGAAACTTGTGACAGTACGCACTCCAGGTGACTTTATAGTGCTTCTCCACTAGAAGACCAGGCCACCCTTCAGTCACATTATCCTGATACTGCCTCGCAGGTTAGGACAATAATGCCTGCCGGGTTGCCCAGGGCACATAGTTTTCTGAGTCGGGCAGGTGAAGTTCTCAGTGACCCGCCCGAATGGGCAAGTCGTTATTGCATCAATGTTAACTTGAAATAAATATATTCATGGATAATGTTGTGCTGGAATATATTTATTATTCATACATGATGAGGTGTGCTGAGCGCAAGAGTAGACTCGCAAGGTGTACTTATTAACCACTGTCCCCAGCACTGTCTATTCTTAATTGCTTATGACAATTTATATCCTTCAAAGTCCGTTTTTCAAATGCATCGCCAGTTTTTTACTTGGGCTTGGGCAAGTAGTTTTGCCACTCGGGCAAGTAAAAAATTCAGTCACTTTCCCTATTGGGTAAGTGGGAAGAAAAAGTGGTTGTCCTACTTTGCTAAGAAAACCAGTCCTTTCCCTATCCTATTAATGCTCAATGCCAAGCTATATAATGACAAGTTTCATTTTTGTAAGTCTCTGCTGTGATGCGACCAAGGTTCAAACCGATAATCTCCTACCCCAGAAGCCAGCCAACGCTCTTTTTATTCGGCCATCCTGTCCCGGTGACTCGAATGTAAACGATGTGAAACTGCATCAAATGGCACAAAGGCTGTGTAATCATTTCCTGATTTTGATCTTTATCTCTCAAATTCTATCTACGTTATTATGCATAGGTCTTAAATACCTGCTCATTTAGCTCTGATATATGGGCATGGCTAGGGCATAAAATCGCCATCACTGACTGACATAATTTTGATAATAAATATGGGAGATAGCCATGTTACTGCAAAGTGGCCTTCAGCAGGAGACATGCCATGAAGTCAGAATGTGCTGACAGCATCTCGTTACCGTGCCAATAAAGCTTGTCCTCAGGGTAACCAAATGGGAAGAGTCTCCAGGTCCGCACATCTAATGTCTAGTAGCCATCATAACTTGTGCATGAACGTAGATTGCACCACTCTCCTACTGAGGGAGCGGCACGTAGCTCAGGCGGTAGAGTGTCCACAAGTGAAGGTGTGGGTCATTCTATCGATCCTGCTCAGTGGACACATTTGAAGTTTGGGCTATGACTGAAGCGTTCCCCCAGTCATCGGCCCATCTATCCACAGCCGCAAAAACTGCCCACATCTCCTTGATGTTAATGTGGGACCTACTGTAAAGGTTGCAACTTCCCTGGTTAGCCGTTCTGTCATAGTCACAAGTAGGTCACGGTTAGCTGTTTCTACCTTCATTATGTCACCCACCCACCCCCAGTCGCAGTGGTGGGCCCAATTAAGAATGGCCTTGGTGCCACGCTCCAGATATAAGTGACCGCCCTCGCCCTCTAATTTGATTGTCTTGTACAGTTGGCCTTGAGTAATATGACCACCTACAAAGGTCCCACCCTGATCACCCGCACTACCCCGATGAATGTCCCTATGCAATCACCTGGCTGTGCTCCCCCCCCCCCCCCTATCACCTACAAAGATTGGGTCAATGGGGTCTAATTTCAATGTATGGTTACTCAACCGGGCCCAATCACCTTCAAAGATTGGATTTACACGTTTGCTAGCACCAGCCTGAATGGCGTCTGAAACAATTTGTCAACATTGGGGACAACAGGCAAGTGATCGCTGTCGGCCGGTGCACCTACTTCTGTGGGACATTCAACAATATGTTGAACAATATCATTGCTACCCACAAAATCCTCAGATGCCCCTCCTGGCCTGCTAACCAGACGATCAATATTATCACATTAGTCCCCCCCCCCCCCCCCAACACAGGGGTCAACAGCAACATGAGGGTCAACATTAGCAACAACATGTAATCGATTAGCACGAATAGGAGAACAAGATACAATGGCACAAGTGTCAACATCATTTGGCACATTATCATCATTAGTATCATTGTCCAACATGCAATATACACGATCCACACATTCACTCCAATGTCCTCCGGCTGAGTCACCTTGATGCCGCCTCGTAAGCGTCACTCTTTACGCTTGCTCTTCTTGTGCCCCTTAGAATGGCAAGTTGAACAAACATGTCCGAAGCGGTATTCCTGCTTGGAGTGCGGGCAACCGGACTCGCCATTCCAGGCGTAGCACCTCCATTTGCCCCCTCCTCCCTGCTTATGGCCACCACCACCCGTCGCTGTTGCCTTCTTGGGCTGCATCTACTGGGACCCGTAGAACCTCACACTGAGTCTCTGGCGAAAGTGCCAAAACCCTGTTTCAGTGCCAGCTTACAGATAGCGAGATCATAATTAATGTGGGCAGTGTCATTGAACTCATTATATTTGGCACGTTCTGTTAAGAAGCTCACATGTTCGAAGACTGACTGGTAGTCAGTCCTCAATGGACATGTCTTCACGATTCAGGACCCACTCCGCCGTAGCGCCTATTAGTTCATAGCAGTTGGTTTTTCGCAAATCCTTCTCCTCACTTACAAATTTGTTTAATTGCCACTTATGTTTTCTTTTTCTGGAGGCGCTAAGGCTGGAAGAACTGCTCGACCCGGTTCTCCTGAGTCTCCTCCACTCTCGGGGCTTCCTGTAGCGGGCGGTTGGGCTTGCGTCCTCGTCCCTACCCTCTGACTCGTCGTCACGTGACGGTTCCCGTCCTTCAGCCCGCTTCTTCTCTGTTTCTGAAATACGTCGTTCGCATGCCTCCTTGCGTTCGTTCCCTGGTGCGCTTCAGCTTGTTTCTCCTAGTTGGGAGGGCCCCCACCTCCTCTTCCAGCTCTAATTCTTCAATTTCCTTCTGTGCCACTTTCTTCTTTTCTGGGAAGGAAAGTGATGAAATATCTAGGTTCGAATCCGATGAGCCAGATTCCACGGCCTTTTTCTCCAGATTTGCTTTGGCACCCGCTCCGAGCCTAGATTTCCTCTTCACTGGGCTCTCGTCCGCCATAGTATCACAACAGTCCTTATGGCTTTCCTTATGTAATGATCCACAGTTACTACAGTAGTTTATCGGCATTACCGGCCAGATAGAGTAGTACTGACCGGACTCCCAGGCACGTCCGCAACGGTAAAAAGTTTGAGGCGAATGACGATTTGGGGGCGGATCGGCACAGAAAGTGATGGTGGCGCCAATAGCCTCGGAGCAAATTGTACAAGTATTGGGAATAAATCAATGAAATAATAAAGAAATGCATCGCCACCAATTTATATATACACATAATACTTATATTTTACATAAATGCTGGGGGAACATTATATACTTTGCCACTTCCTCCATCAACGCATTGGTGGAATGCCCGTCCCTTAGCTGTCGGGGATTTGCATTCGGGTGGCCCTCCTCGCACCACACACGCTGGAGGAATTTAACAATTTATACTTCTTATATATATTGGGCCTATATATATATATATATATATATATATATATATACAATATATATTATATATGTATATATAATATATATGTGCTCTATAATCTATTATTGGAATATAAACAAGGACACTACCCCTAGCAGTTCTCTCCCTTACTTACTCTATACCCTAATGTCACTGAGCTATTACTACCATAGGACTAGGTTAGTTCCTTCATTCTCCACTGCACTGCCACCTGTGAGCAGCTCATGACCGCATGATACCAGCTGCGCCTGGTCACTACCACTACCGCTCCCTCTCAGCAGGACGGATATATATTTATATATATAAATTGATCCTTGACGCTTCCTAGCTCCCGTCCTGATATGAACTTAGATGTTGCTAGGACGTAAAACAACAAACAAACAAACGCTTCCTAGCTTGGTGCTCGACATCAGACTGTCCACATGTCATTGCTAATACAGCTTGGCACATGAGAATATACATTGCCACATTAACAGCTGAAATAAAGGTTTTTTTTACTGTGCTCTCCCCCCAACCCACCCATACACCCACACACCACCCACACACATACTGTAAGCGCTACATAATGCAATCAATGGACGCCGTTTACCCAATAGAACTGAGCCTGATGTGGCTGTGTGGCATCTAGCTGCTTACTATAAATGGAGTATGGCCCGGGGGGGGGGGGGGGCTGAATCGCTCAGAGCGCTGCCTGGCTTAAAAGCTGCATAGTGCAATGGTTTTGCGTTTTTGTCATTTACTTGTAAATATATTTTTGTCGTATATTTGTAAATATATTAGGTTGATCATTATAACATGCCTTAAGTGCCTGTCACACTATGGCGGATTGAACAACGGACAGAACTGGGCAAAGAATATTCTAATCCGGTGTTATTCGGACTTGAAATGTATCGATTATGCAACGGACGGGTAACGGATGTGTAACGGACGTGTAATGGACAGGAACGGACGAGGAACGGACAGGGAACGGACAGTACTGGATAATAACCGCATTGGTCAGTCCGGCGCAATCCGTAGCAAGTTTTGTGCATGCTCAAAACTTGTAATGGATTGGGCCTGATATCAATGGATATGCAACGGACACAAACCGGACTTTGCCGGATATCAACTAACTTTGTTCGGTTTCTTACCGTTTCCCCAATGCGGTGATGTGTGACAGAGCCTTTACTTTAGTTTGAAGTAGGGCGTGGTTTCAAACTCCGACACCAGACGGGATGGCCGAATCGGTAAAGTGCAGGCTTCCCATGTGGAAGATCAGAAGTTTGAATCCCAACCGAGTCAAACCAATGACTTATGAAATTGATACTTGTCGCTACATAGCCTGGCGCTAGGCATTAATAGGATAGGACAAGGACTGGTTAGCACAGTGTCAGGTAGATACAAGATTCACCCCGTACTGCTACAGTAGGGGTGCAAACCAACCCTATGTAAAAGCTGTCGAAAAAACGGGTCAATGAATTGAGAGCCTAATTTCACAATGTAAGAAGCAACAATTATTCTTTACATCTGTCTTATTGATAGCCCGCTACCTTTGAGTTGAAAAATATAATATAATATCTAGTTTAATAAGATTTAAAAGTGAAATCGACGGCGTTCTGCGGCCGCCATCTTGTCTTTTTGCATTCTCTCTCATTCACCAACTCTGTGTTGATATAAGTAACCATTTGACACTGGTGCCAGGCATTCTACTTGTTGTTCCATACTAACGCTATTTTCGACCGTAATTATATCGAGTTGGTATTCACCCATGTACTACAAGTACCTGGTGAATCTTTTATCTAAGTGTCAGGATAATGTGACTGTGTGGGATATCGGGTCGTGGTGCTGGCAGCCTTTTCTCCCAGTGGGGTTGCATTACAAAGTCGCAATGAGTGTGCACTGTCACAAGTCGGTACTCGTCCTGATATCACCTTAAATGTTGCTAGGATGTGAAACAATAACAAACAAGCGAGTCAAACTCCGACTGAGTCAAAGCAATTACTTGCAAATAATATGCTCAACATGACATCCAATGCAGACATTATGAAGTTATTGGCACTGGCAGGTCTGGTAATGGTCGCTGGTGTGAAGGCGGCGTGGTTAGATTATGCTGACTCAGCACACAGGTACTGACATAATGGAACCCTCTCATCCGACATCAGAAAGAATGTCAGCCAAGCTCCCAGCTCCATGGCTATTTAAAGTTGCATACTCCGATGGCGTTGACGCGCCGGCCCAATCGGTAGAGCGAAGGATTCCCGTGCGGAAGGTCGGGGGTTCTAATCCCGGCTGAGTCAAACCAATGACTTAGGAAATTGATCCTTGTCGCTTCCTAGCTTGGCGCTCGACATCAGGCTGTCCACATATCATTGCTAATACTAGTAATAGTAACACAG
Source organism: Branchipolynoe longqiensis (assembly GCA_030323885.1). Classification (NCBI taxonomy): domain Eukaryota; kingdom Metazoa; phylum Annelida; class Polychaeta; order Phyllodocida; family Polynoidae; genus Branchipolynoe; species Branchipolynoe longqiensis. Next base: position 19,847,975 of record CM059194.1, on the reverse strand, counting down.
CTTGGCACATGAGAATGTACATTGCCACATTAACGGCTGAAATAAAGGTTTTTACTGTGCTATGCTATGCTGTGTATCTGTGTGTGTATGAGTATGTATCCACCCACACACCACACACACACACACAGACAGATACACGCACGGATACACACATATATACACACACATAACCCACACACGTACACACACATATACACACATACATACACACACATACACACACATACATACACACACATACACCCCCCCCACACACACATACTCACACAGATACACACACATAACATAACCCCCACACACACATAACACACAACCACACATAACACACTAAATACACACACACATGCACACACACATACACACATAGACACATGCACACACATACACACATAGCCCCCCCACACACACTCATACACACACACTCATACACACACAGATACACACATACTCACACATACATGCATACATACATGCATACACACATACATACATACATACATACATACATACATACATACATACATACATACATACATACATACATACACACCCACACCCACATACATACATACATACATACATACACACCCACATACACACCCACATACACATCTACATACACACACATACACACTCACACACATACACATAACCCACACACACAGCTTCTGCTTCTGCTTCTATTATTGAACAGGATTTTCATGTGGTTTTTATTGCAACTGATATTGTCATTTATGTACCAAGAAATTGTACTGAACGGCCGGAAGACCAGTGCTCTGGCGCTGACAAAAGACATTATTCGCTGAATAAAATACATTTAGTATAAAAAATATATAAACACAGATACACACATACATACACGTACACAAACACACACACACACACACACACACGCTCCTCTACAGTGAATTCTGTTACTGCTAGGCAAACACATGTCATGATCAATCAAGGGATACTACTTGGTTTGTTTAATACATAATGGCATACATACCTACATACATACATATATACATACATACATACATACATACATACATACACACCCACATACACCCACATACACACACATACACACACATAAACACACATGCACACTCACACACATACACATAACCCACACACACAGCTTCTGCTTCTATTATTGAAAAGATTTTTCATGTGGTTTTTATTGCAACTGATATTGTCATTTATGTACCAAGAAATTGTACTGAACGGCCGGAAAACCAGTGCTCCGGCGCTGACAAAAGACATTATTCGCTGAATAAAATACATTTAGTATAAAAAATATATAAACACACAGATACACACATACATACACATACACAAACACCCACATCCCCACACACACGCTCCTCTACAGTGAATTCTGTTCCTGCTAGGCAAACACCTGTCATGATCAATCAATGGCTACTCCCGGTGTGGCAGTAAATCGCAAACCCCTGGAAATTGCACACCCCGGGGTTTGCGATTTACTAGGAAATCACAACCCCCCCCCCCCCCCATGAAATTACAAACCCCCCCCCATGCTTTGTAGCATTTATCACCACAAGCAGGGCAGCTATAGGCCTATGTTTGATTTTGAACTTCCACCAGATCTGGGGGATAAAATGGATTCAAGGAGGATCAATATGGATTAATTGATTAGTTTTGATGTCATGCTGTCACAGCAACGGCCTTTGTCACTGCTATTGATCACTCACAAGAAGGATAAGGGACCAGATCAATTTTTGTCAAAGATACTAAACTACAACATTAAGAAAAGCCAGCACAACTTCTTTAAACACTTTGAACTAACAAATATCCAATTCCCTACAAAACTATCAGTCACTTTGCACATACATAGGCTGCACATACATAGACTGCCACATTTATTTTCATATAAGGGGGATCCCTGATGAGATGGATTAATTGATTATTTTTAATTTCATGCCTCTCACAGCAAGGGCCATTATTCACTGTGCACAAGAAGGCTAGGGGACCAGGTCAATTTGTTTTCAAAGATACTAGACTACATCAATAAGAAAAGCCAGAACAACTATCTGTATCATTAACATGGGGGGTTTGCGATCTCCAGGGGGGATATGTGATTTCCTAGGAAATCGCAAACCCCCCATGCCCATATATGGATTGGGGGTTTGCGATTTCCTAGGAAATCACAAGTGGGGGTTTGCGATTTACAGGGTTTGCGATTTCCTGCTACACCGGTTTGTTTAGTACATGATGGCTGAATGTCTGCGACTTAGTGTAGAATAAAAGCATCTGTATGCATTTGCCTCAAGCTGCAGAACCCAGCCCCATGCATGCTTAAAGAAAGCCCATACATAATCTACACTTGAGTGCCAACTACCAGGATTACTGCTGCTACATCTCCAGCTATTTAATCAATGAACCCACAGGTTCGAACCCTGGTCGAGTCACACCAGTGACTTAAACATTGATACTTGTCGCTTCCTAGCCTGGTGCTCGGCATTATTAGGATGGTGTAAGGACTAGTTGGCTCAGCGTCAGGATAATGTGACTGTGTGGGATATCAGGTCATTGGGCTGGTGGCCTGGTCTCCCAGTGGGGCAGCACTATAAAGTGGCTATGAGTGTCTTGCCCCAAGTCAGTACTCCTCACAAGTCAGTACCCCTCCTGATAGGACATGTGCTGGCAGGACATTAGACTCCAAATAACCAATCAATTATCATTATTATTATTATTGTTATCATCATTATTCCTACTAAATTAAATGCTCAGTAACTCCATAACTAAGGAATGATTTTTTTGGGGTTTTACTTCCTGACAACTTCGAAAGTCATCAGCACAGGCACTGACTTGTGACTGCACACTCATGGAAACATTTTAGCCTTTTTGAGGGCAGCTGGACTGTACCACCTCATATAGTTTACTAAATGGATTCTATCAATTATTAATCAAACTTTTCTTTTTCTATGGGAATTTGTTTCCCTTGACCACAAATATATGATTGTGAGCTTTCTAATTTAATTAGTGTCTATTGGCACATAATTGGTTGTCTGCTTTTACATGTAAAAGCGATGGTTTGAACAAAAAACAAACATTTCTCGCCATGAATATGGCCTATGCTGCCGACACGGCGTAAAGGAACCACCAATCAATCAATCAATCAATCAATCAAGCACACTCATGGCGACTTAATACTAATACTAGTACTAGTAATAGTGCCTCCCAACTGGGCGACCATGCCACTGGCACCATGACCCGATATCCCACTCAGTCACATTATCCTAATACTGAGCTAACCAGTCCTTGCCCTATTCTAGTAATGCCGAGCGCCAGGCTAGGTAGCGCCAAGTGTCAATTATGTAAGTCATTGATTTAACTCATCTGGGATTCAAACTCTCCCATCTTTCGTATGGGAAGCCTGTGTTCGTATGATTCGGCCACAGCGTCTCATAGCTTAAGAATGAACAATAACGCTAAGAGATTGCAATGTACAGACTACTTCATTATTATATATATTGTCACAGTTGTTTACATATGGACATTCTTAGACAATAGAGTTGTTTATATATATATTCATGTGTATACATATATATATACAACTATTGTCTGACAATGGCCATAAGAATCTTGATTTGGTTCCTAATTTGAAGATGACAAATAATTAATCTACAGTAATCTATCATAAGTTGTGTGTGTATATAAAAAAAAAATTGTGAAGTTTGTTCTCTCCTTATTATATCTGACTTCAGAGACTTTGGCAGTTGTTTTAAGAAGTCTCCCCCCCCCATCAAGTGGGAGATGGCGGGGTGGGGGGTGGGGACCCACACCTACTTAAATGCACTGCGCGTGCGCAGCTGTGTTCCTGGCGCGAACACTGCGTGGGTCTATTGCATTGCTGTACATGTGGCGCCCTCTGTCGACATGCTTGGCGCCACGTCCTACTCTCCGTCGGGACCCTCGAATGTCACATTAGACGGCGGGCGCTTCTTATAAATCACCACCAGTGCGTTCAAGACTAGCCATGTATCACAATCATACATTCCCTGCCCGCACCAACCCGCAGTCACCCGCAGCAACCCGCAGTCACCCGCACCAACCCGCAGCGGGTAGTGGATCAGGCAGCGCCGGGGACCCGTTGAAAGAAGTCGCGGATTAATAATACTCATCTAGATCGAGCTTGGCATTCTGCTCTTTTTGTTTTTAAAGTTTTACTTTAGTTTTAGTTGCACTCTGTGTAAAAAAGTGATGATTTAATGAAAAATGAAAATGGACATAATACAAGTTGAACACTTCTTCGCCGTGAATATGGTGGCCTTTGTTGCCGGTATGGCGTAAAACAACCACCAATCAATCAATCGATCAATTCAATCAATCTTAGTTGCATAAGGGGTTGCTGATGGAGCCGATGCACGCCCTCGCTTACACATATATACACTTAGACACACCAACACACATATCAGCACACACTCATTTACACGCGCGCACACACTCAGACCTGCGCACTCAGATGTATACATGCATACACACACCCAGATGCGCACACCAACACACTCGTTTACACGCACTCGGACAGTGCGATTTTAACAGATGTACAGCACAGACTGCATTGAACAGTGGGCACGTTTACCTGCGCCTGAAACTAATGGGGAGTGGGGGGGGGGGGGTGAGGCTGATAGATAGCATTATTGATGGCTGAAGACAAATGTAGGAAGCACAGGTAGAACTAGATACAAGATTCACCCCATACTGCTGCAGTAGGGGTGCAAACCAACCCTATGTAAAAGCTGTCGAAAATGTGGGTCAAAGAATTGAGAGCCTAATTTCACAATCTAAGAAGCAACAATTATTCTTTACATATGTCTTATTGATAGCCCGCTACCTTTGAGTTGAAAAATATAATATAATATCTAGTTTAATAAGATTTAAAAGTGAAATCGACGGCGTTCTGCGGCCGCCATCTTGTCTTTTTGCATTCTCTCCCATTTCACCAACTCTGTGCCTATAGAAGTATCCATTTGATACTGGAGGCAGGCATTCTACTCTCTGTTCCATACTAAAGCTATTTTCGCCCGTATTTAGACTACGTTGTCGTTCACCCGTGTACTGCGAGTACCGGGTGAATCCTTTATTTAAGGTAGAACATGCAATGTGGTGATAGGGTTAACTAATGCCTAAGTCACAAATCGCCTGTGGCGTGTTTGCGGCGGCCGTAAGTCGCCAAATTAGCAAAAACATGTGGTGGCGTGCGGCGGCCGCATGGTTGGTTTTCTGCTCACGTCAGGTGGTTGCGATTTGTTTAACTTGACATTAAACTTTTTTTCCGAAATCACAAGGCCATAGGGCGAAACCCCGCCACATTGCGAGGTGGCCATACGGTGGCCATACGGTGACCCCAATCGTTCAGCCGCCACAAGAAACATTGGGACAGCGTTGTGGCGGTGGGAAAAAACCACGGGCGCCGATTACCATGCGGAACTCATAAAATTTGTGAAATTTCTACTGTAGACCGCAATGTATATTCTGTAAAAATCCCATCCACAGACCGCAGACTGCAGAACCGTGCGGCGGCAGCATGGTCTGTGACCCAATCATAAGGAATATACCCTGGTGTAAGGGTTAACTATGTGACAAGTCACACAACCGGGTCAAAAATGTTTGTGCATGTTCAAAATTGTCAACATGTGTCACCGTATGGCTCATACGTTTCTCATATGCTCGGTGTACGTCAGCGTACGTTATGCACATGTTAGGGGTAGGTCGGGATAGGTTGGAACACGTTAGCCATACGTTCAGCCTGTTGGGAATGTGCAGTCCGCATACAGCCAATGGATGCATCACATACTCCAAACGTACTTCGAATGTATGCCTGCCGTATCTCCAGCATATTTAATGTATGCGCCGCACTTCGAGCGATGGAGTAACATGCGTAATGTTGGTCAGCGTACTGTCAGCGTATGCAAACGTTTTGTGAGGCACATGAAAGCTCTCAATTGGTCAGAGATACGTTCTGCATACGTTAAGTACGTTATGTGTATGCCCATTTTTATCCCTCGCAGCGCAAAAAGTTTGGCATATGCCAACCTATTTTGATTTGAAATTTATTTCAACATGTTACGCACACGCCGGCGCCATATGTCGTAGTGTGACAGGGCCTTTAGGTTGGTTGGTTGTTGAAGGTTTTACATCCTGACATCTAAGGTCATATCAGGACGGGTACCGACTTGTGACAGTGCGCACTCATGGCAATTCTATAGTGCTGCCTATTGGGAAATCAGGCTGCCGGTACCATGACCCGATATCCCACTCAGTCACATTATCCTGACACTCAGCTAACTAGTCCTTGCCATACCCTATTAATGCCGAGTGCCAGGCTAGGAAGTGACACGTATCAATGTTTTAAGTCATTGGTTTGACTTGACCGGGAACCAAACTCCCGATCTCCCAGACGCGAGGCCCGCGCTCTACCGATTCGGCCACCGCGTGGGGTTATGTGAGGGTTAACATAGGCTGTGATGTGGTGTAAGGGTTAACTAAGTCACGTGTTGTGGTGTAAGGGTTAACTGTCTACGCGCACACTTTGGTGAGTATTTGCCCCAAGGATGACCCCTCCACCCCACCTCCATTTACACCCCCTACCACCTTACACCCCCCCCCTCCACCACTCACAGAACTTTACACCCCCACCACCTCGCAACCCCCTCCCCCATTCAAGACCACCTCCACCACCACCACCCACAGTCACACTCCCACCACCTCCACCTCCACCACCCACATTTACACACATACCACCTGAAACCCCCCCCCCCCACTCCACCACCACCCACAGTTACACCCCTACCACCTGACAACCCCCCCCCCCCATCCCACCACCACCCACAGTTATCATACCATTACCTGATAACCTCCCCCCCCATCCATCCACCACCACCCACAGTTACACCCCTACCACCTGACAACCTCCCCCCCCCCCCATCCACCACCACCCACAGTTACACCCCTACCACCTGATAACCTCCCCCCCCCACCCTTCCACCACCACCCACATTTGCACCCCTACCACCTGACAACCCCTACCTCCACCATGACCCACAGACTGACAGTTATACCCCCACCACCTGACACCCCCTCCCCCACCTCGTCCCTCCACCGACACACAGGTTACACCCCCACCCACCAACCAACCGACAACCAGTTCCATCCCAAGTACCGACACCATCCACACCGCCACCAGCCCACTCCGCCCCCCGCCCACTCCGCCCCCCGCCCCGCCCCCCCCCCCCGCCCCCCGCCCGCCCCGCCCGCCCCCGCCCGCCCCGCCCCCCCCGCCCCGCCCCCCCGCCCCGCCCCGCCCGCCCCGCCCCGCCCCCATTTACACACCTGCCTCTGTATACATACGCCGGTCTATGGAGGCGTGCGGTGTGGGTGCCCCGTGTTCGCGTGTTGGCGGATGTTGTTAGAACTGGTAATGGGATCGCCAAGACGCGCCAGTCACGTGATTCACTGTTCATAATGAACCTGATTTACTAACATATATATATCTCACTGTCACTGTCACTCTCGCTGTTACTATCATTGTCACTCCCACTCCCCCTCGCCCTAGTTTGCTCTCATTCTCACTCTCATTCATGATCTCTGCACTTTGCACTCACCACTCACTCACTCTCACCCACTCCTACTCTCGCTCCAAATTTAGCACGAGCATGAATATTCGCACTGACACTTGACACTGACACTGACACTCACTCGCTCTCCCGTCTTAAGCCCTGTTCACACGGGGCAGTTAAATCGACTCATATAAATCGACTTGCCTAGTTTGACTCACATTTGGTGTGTGAACGCGATGCTGTGTCGGTTTAGGGCTGAATCGAATCATATAAAACAATTTATAAACCACCTGTTGAGGTGGTTTATATGAACCGAATTTTATGATTTGACTTATATCGCCCGTGTGAACACAAGTGGATTTTATGAGCTGGTTTAAGGACGTCACACACATGCGCAGTCCAGACCTGAGTTTGTTTATTTTCCGGTCGATCAAAAGCGCATATTATATAATTTGGTCTATGAAACCGCTAGCTGGCCACAGATATTTTTTTCGTGATTTATTTTAAGGTTTTCACTGCCCAGCAGAAGTTTTGACCGTTCCAAACGAATATGATTCAGTCCATACATATCTAGGTCGAACCCACACTCTCCCGTGGCGACGTCGACTAACCGAAACTGGCGCTGGTTAGTATCGACTTGCTCATGTGCTGATATCGATTTCCGGCCCAAGTACTGCCTGTGTGAACGGGCGTCTAAATCGATTTATATAATTCGCCTTGTCTAAATCGATTTAAACTTTTTCCGTGTGAACACGGCTTCAATATGACCTCCATTTTTAGCCAATATCCTCATTCTCATACACCGTTTATTGATTAATTAATCAACGAACGTAAGATAATCTAACTTTAAAATGGAAATTGAAAACTGAATCTGCAATGCAATGTGTTAGTACTAAATAAAAGTGGTGTTGTCGCTGGTTGTTGCATTGTAGGTTGCGGCAAATAGAAGTGGCAGCTGTTGGCGTGGTGGTTGTGAGTTGTGGGAGGTGTGTGTGTGGGGGGGGGGGGGGGTCTCCTACCTGGAAGTGTGTGTGTGTGGGGGGGAGGATTCAATTACCTGCTTGCAGTGGTGGTCCCCCCCTCCCCCCCCACCACTGGGTGGGGGGGGGGGTGAAGCGGTGGGACCTTACCGAGCAGGTGTCGGGGTCGGGGAACCCAGCCGTGCCCCCCCCCCCCCCCCCTCTTCCCACCCCCAAATCGAAGGGAGGACACCTGGGGTGTTAATGGTTTGTACGCAGCCAAAATGGCACAATAGCGAGTCGCTGAAACACGATCCTCTTCTTTTTTTAATGCTTCAAAATGTTATTGAAATGGTGAAATTTGGTCGGTACTACACCTAAAAGAAAGTGGTAACAAATACTCTCTTATAGATTATTCCGATTTAATTATTAAAATAAAACATTTGTTTTATTTATTTATTTACTCTTTTTTTTTTAATGAGAAACTATCTTCATTGTCATGCATCGTTTATAAATTAGGAATAGTAATAGTATACAGACAATTTACTACTGACATTATTGTTTTATTATCATGCATATTTGTTCGCTTCACCCTCCCCTGCAAGAATATAAGTGTTTAACTCATTCGTCCTCCCGTGTGTGTTTGCACACTGTTGCAGCTTACCTGAACAGGTACTGCCAAAGACAGACGGCAACAAGCGCTTAACTGATTCATCCTCTATGGTTGCACACACTGTGGCAGCTTACCTGAGCAGGTACTGTCAATGACAGACAATAAAGCGCTTAACTCATTCATCCTCCTGTGTGATCTCGCACACTATGGCAGCTTACTTGAACATGTACTGCCAATGACAGACAACAAGCGCTTAACTCATTCATCCTCCCGGGTGATCTTGCACACTGTGGCAGCTTACTTGAACATGTACTGCCAACGACAAGCAACAAGCACTTAACTCATTCATCCTGCCATATGATCTCACACAATGTGGCAGCTTACCTGAGGAGCTACTGTCAATGGCAGACAACAAGCGCTTCACTCATTCATCTTCTCGTGTGATCTCGCACACTGTGGCAGCTTACTTGAACAGGTACTGCCAATGACAGACAACAAGCGCTTAACTCATTCATCCTGCCATATGATCTCACACAATGTGGCAGCTTACCTGAGGAGCTACTGTCAATGGCAGACAACAAGCGCTTCACTCATTCATCTTCTCGTGTGATCTCGCACACTGTGGCAGCTTACTTGAACAGGTACTGCCAATGACAGACAACAAGCGCTTAACTCATTCATCCTGCCATATGATCTCACACAATGTGGCAGCTTACCTGAGGAGCTACTGTCAATGGCAGACAACAAGCGCTTCACTCATTCATCTTCTCGTGTGATCTTGCACACTGTGACAGCTTACCTGAACAGGTACTGCCAATGACAAACAACAAAGCACTTAACTCATTCATCTTCCCATGTGATCTCACACACTGTGGCAACTTACCTGAACAGGTACTGCCAATGACAGGCAACAAGCACTTAACTCATTCATCCTGCCGTGTGATCTCACACAATGTGGCAGCTTACCTGAGGAGGTACTGTCAATGGCAGACAACAAGCGCTTCACTCATTCATCTTCTCGTGTGATCTCGCACACTGTGGCAGCTTACTTGAACAGGTACTGTCAATGACAGACAACAAGCGCTTAACTGATTCATCCTGCCGTCTGAGCTCGCACACTGTGGCAGCTTACCTGAGCATATACGCCAGAGATTTAAATTCTAGTAAGAGGACTCCTTATATGTAGCATGACCTGATCAAACTGCCGACCCTGGATCCCACTGTTTAAAGCTGCATAGTCCAATGAAGCATCACATTTTCAAAACCAAAACAATTATCTAGATTTGATTTTACATATCAAACTTATATACTGATGCCTTTATTCGGTATTTGTTGGGACGGAGAAGGGAATACTGAGTCTATTTAAAAGAACATGCTACTGCAGAAGCATATGGCATCGGGAGTTTTGGCATGCTTGCCACAAACTCATGTTTACTCTTCAAATATCTCCAAAGTTAGCCATTTAATATCAAAGTTACTTCAAACTAAAAGTAAGATAGATTATAACATAATTATCTCAGAAGATTGCAGAAGCGCAACACCATGCGACTATGCAACTTTAAATAAATCCCTGGTTCTAGTCAGACCTGCGGCCGTTTAGTTCACATGACCTCTGACCTTGGAATTTCGCTGGTTGACCCCATGCTGTGTTTAATGACATCAATCTGTCCACCTCCCAACCCCTTGCTTCTAACCCCCCGCAGTGTGCTGAACACTAATGTTCTCATGGCCCATCCCTTTCCCTTTTGACTAATACTGAAATCCACATTCATATTCAGTATGTAAATGGTTAGCTTAAATAAATATTAGTCTGGGGTGAGCTCTGAGATCATTTGCAAGAGTCTTAAAGAATTATAATGCTTGGATGGTTTCCCGAAATGGTTGCCATAACTACAGTCAAAGACCCTATAACACTCCCAACTCTCCCATGGTAATGTAAATTTTGCAGTGCCATCTTGTGGTGGGTTTGATCAGCCCGGCTGCTAGCTGGTGTTTCACATGTAAACACATACAAGACGAGAGGGTGAGTTTAAAATATAAAAAGAGAGAGTGCCTGTTATTTGGATGCCGATGTTGCGCCTAATCCCTGGTCCCCACCTCCCTCTGCCCCGCCCTCCCTCATTCCCCCCTCACTCCCCTTCCATCCCCTCCCCCCCTCCCCCGGCCTCACTGTGCTTCCCCTCCCCTTCTCCCTCCCATCCCCACCCTTCCCTCTCCCTATCTCCCTCCTCATCCACCTTACCCAGCACTATCACACCACACCACCTCCTCACCCACCTCACTCGCACTCACACCACACCTCCCTCCCCCCCCCCCCCCCCCCGCCCCTTCCCTCCGCTCCGCCTCCCCCTCCCCTTCCTCCCCACACTCCCTCTTCCTCCCCCGCACTCCCCCTCACTCACCTCAGTCGGCGCTCTCACACCACACTTCACAGCCCACTCCCTGGGGGGGGGGGTGGGGGGGGGGGAGGGAGGTCCCCACTGGTTGCATGTTGCAGAACTCCCACCACCACCGCTACTCCCAGCCTGCCCCTCCACCTCTCCACCCCACCACCATACATACATTCCCCCAGCAACCTTCTTCCAGCACACTGACACATGCACACCCACACACGCTCAAGCACACACACTATTCACACAACCCATTATAACACTATCAAAATGATCAAACCCACCACCTGGTGCACTGGCTGTCTCTTGATTACACAGTACAGGCTGAGTGAGCTGCCTTAGTGTTATAGGGTCTTTGCTACAGTTAAACCTCTCTGCCGACCGCTCCACAGATCGACCACTCGCCGCTATCGATCGCTTTATTTGGGTCCCAACAATACCATTGTAAGGATATTCTAACTCTCTAAGCCGACCTCCTCCCTAAATGGACCACTTAAAGTCACCCCCATGGTCGGTCGATTTAGAAAGGTTTTACTGTATGTAGAAATTATTCTAAGATCTACATGAGAAAAACTCCCCTTCCCTTCCCGTCCCCTCCCCTCCCCTCCCCTCCCCTACCCTACCCGATCCTCCACTCCCCTCCTCTACCCTCCACATCCCCATCCCTTACCCCTCTCCCATTCCCCCCCCCCCCCTTTCCCCTTTCCTTCCCCTCCCTCCCCCTCCCCTACCTTTACCCCTACCTTTACCCTGCCCTGCCCTCACCCCCCTACCTTTCAGTCCCCTTTCCCTTACCTCCTTCTCCCCTTCCCCTCCATTCCCCCTCCCTTCCCCTCCATTCCCCCTCCCTCATTCCCTGCACTCTCCTCCTCCCTCTCACCTCCACTCCTTATCATCCCTTCCTTCCCTTCCCTTCCCTTCCCTCCCCCTCCCCTCCTCCCCTCCTTTCCTCTCCTCCCCTCTTCTCTCCTCCCCTCCCTCCCCTCCCCTCCCCTCCCCTCCCTCCCCTCTTCCCCTTTCCTCCTCCCCTCCCCTCCCTTCCCCCCTCCGTCCCATCCCATCCTAACAATCCAACCATCCCCACCCATCCCCACCCCCATCCCCACCCTCTTATGAGACTGCGCACTCATGTTTGAATTTTAGCACTATCCCAACTGAGTCACATTATCTTTACATGAGGCAGTCATTGCTCAACCCTAATAATGCAATGCAGCGACCTTTGTAAGTCAGTTTCATTTCACTCCGTCAGCAAATCGATTGCACCATCTCCCTCATGTGAAGTGGGCATTCTGTCGTTGTCATCCATCCTATGTGGGTGATAATCAAGAATCCAGGGGATCGGCCTGGCAATTTAAGGGGCTTAACTAGGTTGCTTTTGGGATGGAGAGGAGAGCTGGCTGATAAACATTTTGATTCGGCCTGGAGATTGATAGAGAATTGCCCAGATTGATGATGGAACAGTACGTTCTTAAAACGTCTACCATGAAGTAGCCAGTCACAAAATAGTGCTTGTTGTCCGCAAAGGTTGGATACTTTTGATTGCGGAGTCTGACATGCAGATTGTGGTCTTTACAGTGCACGTAGGTGACTTGCAAATCATGGAAGGTGACTTGCAGATTGTTTGCAGTACAGGGACGTGACATGTGGATGTCCCTGTTTACTGTACAGGAGGGTGACATGCAGATTGCACTGTTTACAATACAGGAGGGTGACATGTGGATGTCCCTGTTTACAGTACAGGAGGGTGACACGCAGATTGCACTGTTTACAATACAGGAGGGTGACATGTGGATTGCACTGTTTACAGTACAGGAGAGTGACATGCAGATATCACTGTTTACATTACAGGAGGGTGACATGCAGATTGCACTGTTTACAGTACAGGAGGGTGACATGCAGTTATCACTGTTTACAGTACAGGAGGGTGACATGCAGATTGCACTGTTTACAGTACAGGTGCAGATTGCACTGTTTACAGCACATGAGGGTGACATGCAGATTGCACTGTTTACAGTACAAGAGGGTGACATGCAGATATCACTGTTTACATGACAGGAGGGTGACATGCAGATTGCACTGTTTACAGTACAGGAGGCTGACATGCAGTTATCACTGTTTACAGTACAGGAGGTATGACATGCAGATTGCACTGTTCACAGTACAGTTGGGTGACATGCAGATTGTGTTGTTTAGATTACAGTCAGGTGACATGCAGATTGCACTGTTTACTGTACAGATGCAGATTGCACTGTTTACAGTACAGGAGGGTGGAATGCAGATTGCAGTTTACAGTACAGGAGGGTGACATGCTGATATCACTGTTTACAGTACAGGAGGGTGACATGCAGATTGCACTGTTTACATTACAGGAGGGTGGAATGCAGATTGCACTGTTTACAGTACAGGAGGGTGACATGCTGATATCACTGTTTACTGTACAGGAGGTATGACATGCAGATTGCACTGTTTACAGTACAGGAGGGTGGAATGCAGATTGCACTGTTTACATTACAGGAGGGTGACATGCAGATTTCACTGTTTACTGTACAGGAGGGTGACATGCAGTTATCACTGTTTACAGTACAGGAGGTATGACATGCAGATTGCACTGTTTACAGTACATGAGGGTGACATGCAGATTGCACTGTTTACTGTACATGAGGGTGACATGCAGATTGCACTGTTTACAGTACAGGAGGGTAACATACAGATTGTGTCTTCTTTGCTTTCCAGTGTGTGTGTGGGAAAGCAGGAGGTAGCTCAGGCGGTAGAGTGTCCGCCTGTGAAGGTGTGGATCATCTATCGATCCTGCACAGTGGACACATTTGCAGTTTGGGTTATTTTCCGTTCCAAACACTGGTCCACAACTGATTCATCAAAGGCTGTGGTATGTGCTGTCCTGTCCATGGGAAAATGCATACAAAAACCCCTTCCTGCTTATCGGAAAGAGTAGCCTATGTGGTGGCTGCGGGTTTCCTCCAAAGAAATATGTCAGAATGACCAAATGTTTGACATCCAAAAACCGATGATAAAAATCAATGTGCTCTAGAGGCATCATTAAATATAACAAACTGTGCTGTACAGTGTGTGTGTGCGCGTGTGTGTGTGCGCGTGTTTGTGTGCATGACGGGGGGTCGGGGGGTGGTGGTTGTAGGTAGGATAAGGTGGATAGGGGGCGCCACTTGACCTCGGCGTTCTCTTAGAACCAAGTCTGCCGGCCATCTGACCACTGTGATGAGGCCCTGACCCTCTAAGCCCCCCCGCCCCTCCTCTGGCCTTCCTCTCCTGTTTGATCTTTTATATCTGCTATGCTGGAAGCATTGAGAGAGGCTCATCAGATTACAGAGTAGGCCTCACTCAGTACACACTGCGGCAGTTTGATTTACTGAAGATGTTTTTGTTTGTTTGTTGTTTTACATCCTAGCAACATCTAAGGTCATATCAGGATGGGTACCGACTTGTGACAGTGCACACTCATGGCGACTTTATAGTGCTGCCCCACTGGAAGACCAGGCCACCAGCACCATGACCTGATATCCCACTCAGTCACATTATCCTGACACTGAGCCAACCAGTCCTTGTCCTATCCTAATAATGCTGAGCGCCAGGCTAGGAAGGACATGTATTAATTTTTACGTCATTGGTTTGACTCGACCTGGGTTCGAACACACGATCCCACGATCTACCAACACGGGAGACGGACGCTCTAACTCATTCGGCCATCCCGCCTGGTCGAGTGTTTCATTGTTCTTCTTTATGTTATTGGAATTGTGTATAAAGAAAGCCTCATGATCATGATGGCTATGCTGCTGCTAATTGGTCCATGATGGTGGTGACGATGGTGATGGTGGTGATGATCATCATAGTTCCTGATGGTGATAGTTCCATGATGATAATGATGATTATAGTTTTTGATGATGATAGTTCCATGATAATGATTATAATTTCTGACGATGGATCCATTGATGGTAATGTTTGTGACAATCGTCACAAATCATAATCATCATTATCCTGGAAAGATCATCACAAACAATTATCATAATTATCATGGAACTATAATGTTTGTGACTATGAGTATGATAGTTCCATGATAATGATGATTATAATATCTGATGATAGTTCCATGATAATGATTATATTTTCTGACGATAGGTCCATTGATGGTAATAGTTTGTGACAATGATAGTTCCATGATAATGATGATTATTATTTTGAACAATGATAGTTCTATGATAATGATTATAATTTCTGACGATGGTTCCATTGATGGTAATAGTTTGTGACGATGATAGTTCCATGATAATGATGATTGTAATTTCTGACGATGATAGTTCCATGATAATGATTATAATTTCTGATGATCGGTCCATTGATGGTAATAGTTTGTGACGATGATAGTTCCATGATAATGATGATTGTAATTTCTGACGATGATAGTTCCATGATAATGATTATAATTTCTGATGATCGGTCCATTGATGGTAATAGTTTGTGACGATGATAGTTCCATGATAATGATGATTGTAATTTCTGACGATGATAGTTCCATGATAATGATTATAATTTCTGATGATGGGTCCATTGATGGTAATAGTTTGTGACGATGATAGTTCCATGATAATGATGATTGTAATTTCTGATGATGATAGTTCTATGATAATGATTATAATTTCTGACGTTGGGTCCATTGATGGTAATAGTTTGTGACGATGATAGTTCCATGATAATTATGATAATTGTTTGTGATGATCTTTCCATGATAATGATGATTATGATTTGTGACGATGGTTTCATTGATGGTAATAGTTTGTGATGATAGTTCCATGATAATGATTATTATTATAGTTCCATAATGGTAATGTTGACAAAAAAGCGCCATTTAAGATATTACAATTATTAGTTATTGCATTTTAATCTACAGCCGTTGGGAATGTTATGAAAGAATTGCTTTCCGTTATTTTTAAGAAATATTTTAAATAAGCCCCAAATAAAAGAAAACAACGCCAAAGAAAATTTCGTTGTAGATAATCTTTATTTTAAATCAATGAATGTTCACAACAACGAACAGTGGGGCTGGCAATACATTTTGTTTTCTATTCATAACGATGACTGCTTTCAACATATTGGGGTGAGATTCTCGCTTGGATAGATCAAAGGCTAATCATGGGCGGAAATCGATTTTTTGTCCTCTGCTTTTTTTCTGCTCTTTTCCCTTGTTATTCTTTTTTGCTGGCCCGATGACGGAGGTGTATTGGATGTCGGGCACACACATGGGGACCGGAAATATATATTATATATATATAGCAAAGGGAAGGGGACCGTTATATATATATATATAATAATATATAGCCAACCCCTACAGGTCAAGCCGACCCCAGGTTCAATTAACTGGTTGGTTGTTGGAGTTTTACGTCCTGGCAACATCTAAGGTCATATCAAGACGGGTACCGACTTGTTACAGTACGCACTTATGACGACTTTATAGTGCTGCCCCACTGGAAGACCAGTGTAAAGGCTATGGCTCGAATATGTGGCTGTGTAGGCAAGCTATAGTGAAATCAATACAGATAAAGAGAAAGGAAGAGTATAAAGTGTAAAAAAGACGGGAGAGTCCAGCCCTCTGGTTTATTATTTATATGGTTACATGGGTTCATTGTAGAGTATCATCCCACCCTTTCCCCCAATGGGAAACAAGCATTCTTGGCCCTACCAATAGGGATCCAGCATTTCTGGTCCCCATGTCTACCATTGGTCTTCCCACCACCACCAAGCTGTATGGCCCCCTTGGCCACCACCAACCTTGACCCTTGAGTGTGGCGATCATTTTCCCAGCAGAGGAGGTAGGCACACCCAGACCTGCCAGCACCACTATGTCTATTTACATCCCACTCAGGCACCACCAGCCCTTACATATATATATATACATACATGCGACTGGTCATGTACACCGATCAGTAATAGAACATTTGCATTCCCCCTATGCCGAATATCGGAATATTTTACACCAGGCTGCCAGCACCATGACCCGATCTTCCACTCAGTATCCTGACACCGAGCCAACCAGTCCTTGCCCTATCCTATTAAGGCTGAGCGCCAAGTTAAGAAGTGATAAGTATCAATTTTGTAAGTCATTGGTTTGACTCGACCGGGAATTGAACTCCCGATTTCCCGCACGGGGCGCTTACTCTCTACCGATTCGGCCACCGCGCCCGCTGGTTCAATTAACCGAGTCTTCCTCTCCCCTTCCTCCCCTCCCCTCCCCCCACCCCCTCATCGCCCATCGACCATTTCCGTGGGGGAAGCAGATATCAAGACGTCAAAGTGATCACCTGGTCTGTCCCAGCCGCAGGGAGGTTGGGGTGGGGTGGGGGCTGTGGGGGTGGGGGGTGGGGTCTTATAGAGGGGCTGCAAAAGGTATATGTATGAGAATCTGTGTTGGCTTCAGAATAGACCTTTCCTACGGAGTATGCGCAGTGCGCTGCTACCCACATTAGTTCTTTCTACTCCCGTCAGAGGGGGCGGGTTGATGTTGGAAATACTCTCCAAGACCATTTCCTCTGAGCAGTCTGTACAATGAGTTGCTACCCCTAATTATATTAATGTTGCTTAATCCGATGGTTTGAAGTTTCGGCTACGGTTGTGTTTTTTTTTATAGAAAACATCTTTACCATAAGGATTATATTAAATTTATAAGGTTAGAGTTCTTGATTTCTATTAATTTTGAATAAAACTAATGTTTTGCACTGGGTGTACCATCAAACTCAAGGCATTGTCAATGGTCGTGAGCAATCTTCACACACAAAATACAGAAAAAGTGAAATATCTCTAAAACGACACTACCTAGAAACAAATCGCTTGGTACACATATAGAAAACATGTTTACCAAAAACATTATATTAAATTTATAAGGTTAGTGACGATGCTGTTCGATTTTGACGCATGCACAGAAGCGATTTGTCCCTGGCAAACTGGTGTGCCTCGGAAACCGCAACACTGGAATGCTGGACATGAACTTATCATGTGTAGCATTGTAGCATGGGGTCACCAAACTACGATACACGGTTAATGAGTGGTCGAGTATCTAAGTTGGAAATGTAGGATCAAATCTACATTAAAGCTTTTGGTTTTGAAAATGTGATGCCTTCATCGGACTATGTAGCTTTCATATTCATATTATTAGATACAAGATTAATTGTGTTCCTTTTGCATTCCCATCCCCCGTCCTAATATAAACCTAGATGTTGCTAGGACGTAAAACAAAAGGAAAACAACAAAGACATACGTGTCAAGCACTACGTATTAGTTAAAAAGACACTACGAATTTATTAATAACATTACGACTACTGGTGTAGCTGGGAAAGAAACCCATACAAGATTCAGCGTATTTTAACCACCAATGGGTCCATAATAATAATAATAATAATAATAATAATAATATAATAATAATAATAATAATAATAACAACAGAATACCTTACAGTATATATATATATATATATCTTATATATATATATATATATATATAAAAAGATTTAACCCCAAAAATACAAACATACTATATTTGAAGTATAGGCATTATACAATTATAAATGTGCGGCAAGAATAGATTGTATTTATTATCATTATATCATGATATTATTATTGTATTGTGTCTGGATTCGATCCAACCATCTCCGCGCTGGTCATATGCTGCACTTCTGGTTGGACGGTGGCGACACGCTACGGCGAAACAATTATTACTAATAGACCCCCCCCCCCCCCCCCCCCGCCGCCAGTTAAGCTGGAAAGTACCCGACTAGAGTGGTTCCAGATTCTGCCTATAGATGTCACTAGTTTAACTGTTATGAAAGTGGCGGTGAAACCCAGAAGAAAAATACAGTATAGTTGTCTTTAAAAAAATAGACTGGGAAAAGACCCGACTAGAGTGATTTCAAATTCTGCTGATAGATGTCATTACCTTTTAAAACTGGTGAGGTCTATTAGGCTGCCAGTGCTCGCTTTCATTCCTGGTTTAGAATTCTATGGCTCTGGTAATCTTTGACTACGCTTTTCATCCCTGGGGGTTGACAGTGAGGGGATGGGGCAGTGTTCGTGTTTGGGGCTTGTGTTTACTCTAGTTGTGTCAGGGATGTAGTTCAACAGCTCTATTGTTTACAGTGCAAGTACAAGTGAATATGAAACTTATCACACTGTTTCCTAGATACAAGATTCACCCCGTACTGCTGCAGTAGGGGTGCAAACCCAACCCTATGTAAAATCTGTCGAAAAAACGGGTCAATGAATTGAGAGCCTAATTTCACAATCTAAGAAGCAACATTTATTCTTTACATATCTCGTATTGATAGCCCGCTACCTTTGAGTTGAAAAATATAATATAATATCTAGTTTAATGCAATTTAAAAGTGAAATCGACGACATTCTGCGGCCGCCATCTTGTCTTTTTGCATTCTCTCCCATTTCACCAACTCTGCGCCTATATAAGTATCCATTTGATACTGGAGGCAGGCATTCTACTCCCTGTTCCATACTAAAGCTATTTTCGCCCGTATTTAGACTGCGTTGTCGTTCACCCGTGTACTGCGAGTACCGGGTGAATCCTTTATCTAACTGTTTCCATGTTCTCATACCAATGGCTGATTGTTGTGGCTGTTGAATTAATTGTTGGCACTCACCTCAACTCCATTGACATCAACATTCAAATAAACCGAACACGGTGACTAAATCATTCAAATAAACCGGACACGGTGGTGAAAAATTCTAATAAACCGGACGCAGTGGCTGAATCATTCAAATAAACCGGATGCGGTGGCTGAATCATTCAAATAAACCAGACACGGTGGCTGAAACATTCAAATAAACCGGATGCGGTGGCTGAATCATTCAAATAAACCGGACGCGGTGGCTGAATCATTCAAATAAACCGGACACGGTGGCTGAATCATTCAAATAAACCAGACGCGGTGGCTGAATCATTGAAATAAACCGGATGCGGTGGCTGAATCATTCAAATAAACCGGACGCGGTGGCTGAATCATTCAAATAAACTGGACGCGGTGGCTGAATCATTCAAATAAACCAGGGGTGGTGTTTTCCGGACGCGGTGGCTGAATCATTGAAATAAACCGGATGCGGTGGCTGAATCATTCAAATAAACCGGACGCGGTGGCTGAATCATTCAAATAAACTGGACGCGGTGGCTGAATCATTCAAATAAACCAGACGCGGTGGCTGAATCATTCAAATAAACCGGACGCGGTGGCTGAATCATTCAAATAAACCAGACCCGGTGGCTGAATCATTCAAATAAACCGGACGCGGTGGCTGAATCATTCAAATAAACCGGACGCGGTGGCTGAATCATTCAAATAAACCGGACGCGGTGGCTGAATCATTCAAATAAACCGGACTCTGTGGCTGAATCGGTAGAGCGCAGGCCTCCCGTCCACAAAGTCAGGAGTTCAATTCTCGGTCGAGTCAAACCAATGACACAAAATTTATACTTGTCGCCTCCTAGCCAGGTTCTCGGCATTGTTAGGAGAGGGCAAGGACTGCTTGGCTTGGTGTCAGGGTAATGTGACTGAGTGGGTTATCAAGTCATGGTGCTGGTGGGCTGGGTTCCAAATGGGGCAGCACTATAAAGTCGCCATGAGTGCACACTGTCACAAGTCGGTACCCGTCCTGATAAGACCTTAGATATTGCCGGGACGTAAATCTCCAACAACTAACCAACCAACCAACCAACACTGCGTAATGAAACTACCCATCAATCAATCAAACAATTAGTTGATGTCGGTACTCACCCTGATTTGACCATAGATGTTGCTAGGACGTAAACCCCAATGACGGAGCACCCTTATTACTGTTCATTGGCGTGAGTTGGTCAGGTGGATGAATGACTTCCGGTGTTGAATTGTGCGCGGTGAACTGGCTTACGGGCGTCCGTCTACATATGTAGAGCTGTTCGTCACGTGACCCCCACTTCGAGGCTTAACCGGGCACAAAGCGGGGGAAATCCTGCTTTCTTACCTCCGTAGACGGTATTGAAGAGTGTATAGTTACAGGCTGTAGGGTCCTTAGGGTTGTGTACATTGCAGGTGGTAGCACACAATGGTGGTAGTGACACTGATAGCATCCTCAGGGTCTCTTCCCTCCTTCTCCTCCTCAACCTCCACCTCTTCCTCCACCTCCCCCTCCTCCATCTCCTCCACCTCACCCTCCTCCATCACCTCACCCTCCTCCATCTCCTCCTCCACCTCACTCTCCTCCACCTCCTCCTCCTCCTCCTCCTCCTCCACCACCCTCCTCCATCTCCTCCTCCACCTCCTCCTCCCTCCTCCATCTCCTCCTCCCCTCCTCCACTCCCCTCCACCCCTCCTCCACCTCCCCCTCCTCTATCTCCTTCTCCACCTCCCCCTCCCCCTCCACCTCCTCCTTTCTCCACCTCCTGCTTCCTCCTCCATCTCCTGCCCCCTCCATCTCCTGCCCTACCCGTACCTCTTCCTCCTCCTCCACTCCTCCTTCTTCGACGACACGTCCTCCTCCTCTCTCCTCCTCTCTCCTCCTCTCCTCCTCCTCCTCCTCCCTCCTCTTCTCCTCCTCCCTCCTCCACCTCCACCACAACCAACACCTGTACCTCCTCCTCCAGATCTCCATCTTCCCCCGCCTCTTCCTCCTACTCCACCTCCACCTCCTCCTCCTCCTACTCCACCTCCACCTCCTCCTTTTCCACCTCCTCCTCATCATTTCCTCCACCTCCTTCATCTCCTCCACCTCCTCCTCCTTCTCCATCCCCACCTCCCCCTTCCCCTCTCCACCTCTCCTCCTCCTCCTCCTTCCTCCTCCTCACATCCACACACACCCATACCCACATCCATACACCCCCATACCCACATCCACACACACCCATACCCACATCCACACACCCATACCCACACACACCCATACCCACATCCACACACCCATACCCACATCCACACACACCCATACCCACATCCACACACACCCATACCCACATCCACACACACCCATACCCACATCCACACACACCCATACCCACATCCACACACCCATACCCACATCCACACACACCCTTACACACCTACACACCCGTACACCCTCACATCTACACTCACACCCACACACATACCCACAGCCACATACACCCATACCCACATCCACACACACCCATACCCACATCCACCCACACCCTTACACACACACCCTTACACACACCTACACACCCGTACACCCTCGCATCTACACTCACACCCACACACATACCCACATCCACACCTGCACCCACTCACACCCACACTCACATAAACACACCGTCCCGTCACACAAAAGGCAGGTAGCGTTACACGTTCAGGCTACAATTAGCGGTGTGGGTATGAAACTTGACCCATGCCTGCTGATACAGAGTGTGCGGAGACGAACAGACAAAGCTAACCGGCCATGTTTCTACCCACGACACCGGCGTCGTTACCTTCGCCGCGCCGGTAGAGCGCAGGCTTCCCGTGCGGAAGGTCGGGAGTTCGACTCCCGGTCGAGTCAAACCAATGACTTACAAAAGTTGTACTTGTCACTTCCTAGCTTGGCCCTCGGCATTATTAGGATAGGGCAAGGACTGATTAGCTCAGTGTCGGGATAATGTGACTGAGTGGAATATCGGGTCATGGTGCTGGTGGCCTGAATTCCCAGTTGGGCAGCACTATAAGGTGACCATGAGTGCGCACTGTCACAAGTCGGTACCCGTCTTGATATGACCTTAGATGTCAGGACGTAAAACTCCAACAACCAACCAACCAACCTTTGCCGCAGGGCTTTTCTCAGAAGGAACTCTCCTGTGTGGAACCCCGTACATGGATGAAAGATCTTCGTGATTTCGCGCATTTCCGTTATTGTTGATATTCATTGATTCGTTCCGAAAATGTCAGTACATGTATATTATATATGACAGCAATTGATTCGTCGGAATCCCATTCTTATATGACCTTAGATGTTGCTAGAGCATAAACCCAAACAAGGAAGAATTAGGTATGGGTGATACTGATAGATAATATAGTCACAACAAGGAGAGTTGAAACCTGACTTCCGGCATTTGTCTGCGGTTCCATGACACTAGTGACAGTGCTAATTCTACGGGGGGGGGGGGGGGGGGGGGGGGGGGGGGGGGGGGGGGTACGCATTTTTGCGGAAATTAGCCGTTGGCGCCAAGGTTTCCGCATTTTTTGTTGGAGCCTACTTTCATCCCTGCTATAGTTATAGTAACCGGTGGTGCATTGCATAATCCGATGGTTTTAAGAGTTTGTCATGTTTGTTTTTAGATAAATATATCACGTTTGTTGTTATGATTTGCTTTGCTTTAGTTTGATGTAACTTATTTTGAAGTGCTAACTTTGCAGATATTTGAAGTGAAAACCTGCTAAATTCACTTTTGGTGTGCATGCCAAAATGTTGTTTGTTGTTGTTTTATGTCTTAGCAGCATCTAAGGTCATATCAGGACGGGTAACGACTTGTGACAGTGCGCACTCATGGTGGCTTTATAGTGCTGCCCCACTGGAGGACCAGGCCACCAGCACCATGACCTGATACCCCACTCAGTCACATTATCGTGACACTGAGCCAACCAGTCCTTGCCCTATCCTAATAATGCCGAGCGCCAGGCTAGGAAGCAACAATTATCAATTTTTAAGTCCTTGGTTTGACTCGACCAGTGTTCGAACCCACGATCTATCAACACGGGGAGACGGACGCTCTAACTCATTCGGCCATCCTGTCTGGTCACACGCCAAAATGAATGTACATTGATTCTATTTTCGAGCACAGTACAGCAGTGGCAAACTTCAAGAAATGTTTAATGACTTCACCAATGTCTAAATGTGGATTCAAATGTAGATGCAGACCTTGTGCACCTTCCGGATTTTTCCGGATTGCAAGGGGAAATACGGAAATACGGTTTATCGGCCTTTGTTCCGGAAATTTTATATTAAACTATGTACATATGTTCATCAATTTTGTTGTTGTTTTTAAGCATGAAAAGTTTGCTCGTGGATATTATGTAATTGTTTATTTTTCATTGTAAATGTGTTACTGAAAGTCATTCAAGAATACGGAAAATAGCTTTGACAATACGGAAAGCTGCCAGATCGCGTGCACAGGTCTGTATATGTCTTGGCTCATAACAGATTTAGCGTTTCCATCAGATTGTGTGTGTGTGGGGGGGGGGGGGTGTACATTCACTGATTTAAACAAAGGAAATTTCAATCGCGCACAATTGGTCTTCCTCATTCAGTTACTCATTACCCTATCCTAGTAATGCTAAGCGCCAGGCTCGGTAGCAACACATATACATTTTTAAGTCGTTGGTTCTACTCGCCCAGGGTTAGAAATCGGGGGGGGGGGGGTTAAATCCCATAACCTACTAAAACGGGAGGCGGACGCTCAACTCATTCAGCCATCCTGTCTAATTATGCTGTTTTGATGAGGAGTGCCAGGCCGGTTAAATTTAATCTGCAGATAATTACTTGTGAAGCTATGTGTAATGGAATGTGTGTAGGTGGTGGATATGTGTGTGTGTGTGTGTGTGTGTGTGGCGGGGGGGCGATCATACTCATAGGGCGGGGAATTCATTTTTTAAATTTTTTAATCGAAGAAGAAAATAAAAGAGAACCGGCTGCAAAATGGGCTATCGCTTCAACATGAAACAATATATTCGTGTTTACTTTGAGGGAGATGAATGTAGAACAATGGGAGTCCTGAATCTGATACATTTTATTCTGGTGTCATGGCAACCAGAAGCGCAGTTCCCTAGGCGTGGTTAATAAAAAATGGCCATGTCTTTTATTCATGACCAGAAGAACTGGGAACCAATCGCTCATCTCCTCAAACCCATAAAGGGGGCTGTCAAGTCGCAAGCCTTTTTTTTGTAGCTAATTAAAAAGGAAATCTTTTATTTAATTTGATTTAAAATATAAAAATTAAGGAGGCTGCGGCACTGATACGTTTTTCACAAGTGTGAGTAGGGAGATTATCCTCATACAGAAATTGTAAATAGGGAGAAATAGCGCAGCCAAAGGGGGGGGGGGGGGTGCAGGATGAAGGGTTGCGCCCTCTTCACGATGGAGTTTGAGTGGGTGGGGGTGGGGGGCTCTCGTAGATTTTTGACAAAACTGATACAAAATGGTATTGTGTGAAAAATATTTTTAAGAAACAAGCTAAAATGATTATTTAGAGGGAGATTACAAATTAAAAGCTGGAAATCGGAAGATTGGGGTTATTTTGCTATATCTTTCGCAGATCTCCCACCAAATTAGGAGCCTATTGAGGTTATTTTGCTATATTTTACGGAGCTCTCCCACCAAATCAGCAGACTATTGAGGTTATTTTGCTATATTTTACGGAGATATCCCACCAAGTTAGGAGACTATTGAGGTTATTTTGCTATATTTTACGGAGATCTGACACCAAGTGAGCAGACTATTGGGGCTATTTTGCTATATTTTAAGGAGATCTCCCACCAAATCTGGAGACTGTTGGGGTTATTTTGCTATATTTTACGGAGATCTCCCGCCAAATCGGGGAGACTTGGCACCTCTGACCTCTAATTCACATGGAATAAGTCAGGTGGGACCGCCTGAGAATTCAGCGGTTGTTTTTGTCCTGCGCACCTGTACCTGTGAATGTAGCCCACCTGTCGCCATCTGCCGTAACTATGTAAATGGCAGGCTGGTTTTCACGGGCTCTCACAACCAGTGCTGGAGGCTAGAAGCAGATATGGAAATGGCAGGCTGGTTTTCAGCGGCTCTCGCAGCCAATGCTGGAAGCTAGAAACGGATATGGAAATGGCAGGCTGGTTTTCAGTGGCTCTCGCAGCCAGTGCTGGAAGCTAAGTGGATATGGAAATGGCAGGCTGGTTTTCAGCGGCTCTCGCAGCCAATGCTGGAACCTGGAAGCTAGAAGCGGATATATGGAAATGGCAGGCTGGTTTTCAGCGGCTCTTGCAGCCAATGCTGGAAGCTAGAAGCGGATATGGAAATGTCAGGCTGGTTTTCAGTGGCTCTCGCAGCCAAAGCTGGAAGCTAGAAGCAGACATGGAAATGGCAGGCTGGTTTTCACCGGCTCTCGCAGCCAATGCTGGAAGCTAGAAGTGGAATAAGCATGATAAATCACAATGAAGTGTGAACACACCGAAGGGAAGATTTTGTATTGCTTTCAGTTAGCGCCATTAGCGACATGTAGGTATACAACATTATTTAAAGACCACACGGGATGACAGGATGAGTTGAGTGTCCGTCTCTCGTTTTGGTATATCGCAGGATCGTGGGTTCGAACCCTGGTCGAGTAAAACCAATGACTTAAAATTTATACTTGTCGCTTCCTAGTCAGGCACTATTAGGATAGGGCAAGGACTGGTTGGCTGAGTGCCAGGATAATGTGACTCATGGTGCTGGTGGCCTGGTCTCTCAGTGGGGCAGCACTATAAAGTTGCCATGAGTGTGCACTGCCAAAGTCGGTACACGTCCTGATATGACTTTAGATGTTGCTAGGATGTAAAACAACAAATAAACAAACGTTTTGGTAGCTCATGGGTTCGAACCCTGGTTGAGTCAAACCAATGCCCGTCCTGATATGACCTTAGATGTTGCCAGGACGTACTACTCCAACAACCAACCGTCAAACCAATGACTTCAATTTTTAAAACTTATTGCTTACTAACAAGGCGCTCGGCATTATTAGGATAGGGCGAGGACTGGATGGCTCAGTGCTGGCAGCCTGGTCTCCTAGTGGGGCAGCACTATGAAGTCAACATGAGTGTGGACTGTCACAAGTCGGTCCCCGCCCTGATATGACCTTAGACGTTGCTAGGAGGTAAAACGGCACCTACTCACCGTGACCACAGCTCTGGTAGAATCACTCACTCTCACTCACAGTCACAGTCACACACACACACACTCACTCACCCACTCACTCACATTCACACACACACTCACTCACTCACTCACTCACTCACATACACTCACTCACACACACACACACATACTCACATTCACACACACACTCTCACTCACACACACACACACTCACATACACACACTCACATACACATACCGCGGTCGTCTGTCCGGCGTTCACGGGGGAAATTCCTGAATTGTTCCCGATCATTAGAATAATCTCCCCTCGGGCCATGGTTCACTTCAAACACCCACCCACCTCGTGGCCCATATCCCCCACCCCCACCCCCCTATCCTCTCTCCCCTCCTCCCCTCTCCTCTCCTCTCCCCTCCTCTCCTCTCCTCTCCTCTCCTCTCCTCTCCTCTCCTCTCCCTTCCCCTCTCCTCTCCTCCTCTCCTCTCCTCTCTCTTCCTCTCCCTCCCCTCCCTCCCCTCCCTCTCCACTCCCTCCCCTCCCCTGTCCCTCCTCTCCTCTCTCTCTTCTCCTCTCCCTCTCCTTCTCCCTCTTCCTCTCCCTCCCCCTCTCCCCCCCCCCCTCCCCTCCCCTCTCCCTCTACTCTTCCCTCCCTCTCCTCTCCCTCTCCCTCTCTCCCCTCCCCCTCCCTCTCGTCCCCCTCCCCTCCCCCTCCCCCTTCCTCCTTCCTCCTCCTCCCTCCTCCACCTCCTCCTCCCCTCTCCTCCACCCCTTCCCCCTCCCCCGTCTCCCCCTACCCGCTCCCCTTCATTCTGTTAATGTGTGCGCGCGTGTCTGTATGTGTGCGCGCGTTTGTGTGTATGTGCACGCGTGTGTATGTGTGCATGCGGGTGTGTGTGTGCATGTGGTGTGGGCGCGTGTGTGTAAATGTACTTTCTGAGTAGTATCTGCCGACGGATGATGGTTCTTGGCGTGTGTGGAGGTTCAACCCCTTTCACCACACACACCCACACCACGCCACACACCACACCACACCACACCACACCACACCACACACGTGCACAATCTAAATAATGTCTGTGCACGAATTACTTTCACCTCCCGGCATGCAACCGGCTCCTAAATCATGCCGGCGCATTTAGCCTGAGTACCGCTGTGTGAACAGTGCTTTCCCTGTTTTGTACACGACCCCAACCCACCCCCTTCCCCTGCATTCAACTCGGACTCACTAGATGTCGCCTTATATCAGCGGCAGTATGCAAAAAAAAAAAAGAGTCCTATTTTCTTAAGCATTTAAAAAAAGGAAATTGCAAATTTTGAGTGAGATTTCTAGGCTTGCTAAGGGTTGCTAAAAAAAAGCTTGCCATGGCTTGCTATGGCTTGCTTTGGCTTGCCATGGCTTGCTATGGCTTGTCATGGATTGCTATGGCCTTGCATGGCTTGCATGGCTTGCATGGCGTGCCTTGGCTTGATAGGAGGTGGTGTTTAGTAGAAACAGACGTGCTTGCTGTAGAGCGCTGTTCAGTGCTGTTTCAGACATGGCCAAAAAGCTGCCTGCCATGCTACACGCTCATTGTGCTTTCGGTCAGTTCTGTTTACCCCGTCCTAATATGATCATAGATGTTGTCAGGACGTAAAACCCCAATAAATAGTTCTGTTTACTGTGCATTGCAAAAGGTTGAGTCAGCCTAAAGACAGGCCGACTCGTGGACAGTCAAGTCGGCTTGTTTTGGCTAAAATAACAATTCTGCTCACTATTAAAATTATAATGATATAGAACTGGTGTTTCCTACCTTAGCTGTTTGTGGCTAGGACATGAAACCACACGGAATGAAACCAAACTATGCTATTATCGTGGGAGGGGGGGCGGGTGTTTTTTTTTGCAAATGGGAAACATTGTGCCTAGAGCAGGATTCGAACCCACATTTCTTGCCATTCCATGACTGGCATCCTAACTATTACTAATACTTTAGACTATCTAGGCATCCTTACCTAATCCACTGGTCCCTCAGGAGGGACTGAAGTTTTGCCAGCTTTAACTTACAATTTAAATGGCAGACATTGGGGTTGGTATCCTTGCCACCACTATCCTTCACAATAAACATTACACTTTAAACTCACTTTGTGCCTATGAGTATAACCAAACTTGGTAAGGTTCTTGCCATGCACATTGCAGTGAAATTATCGCAGCAAATATTTTACATGCGATAAAATACTACTTTGTTTATTATGTGTATTCACCACCGCCGCCACCTTCCGCCGGGTAAGCTGTAGCTGTGACCTGGTGTGCTGAGTCACAGCCTCCGTCCTTCCTGAGGTACCAGCGGAACTTGGAACACACATATTTTCTGCAAGTCACTCTGGAAAAACTGACCCATAAGTCACCGACTCACAGATAGAATTTCCATTGACAAGCCTCGATCTCATCTCCGAGTCTGTTACTGTTAGATGAATAAACATTGTTGCTCTACCTAGCATATCCGCAGGCGAGTTTAAATTACCGTATTGACATCATAAACTGTCACGTCATTGAGCCTTCTTGTGATATCAGCTCATTCCGACAGTGGCAACATTTTGATTTGAATTTAGATGGTGTGTTCTCTGTGGCAGAGTTGTTAGAGTGTCTGACTTTTTTCTAGGTTGGACTCCTAGTCTGAAGTTTGGTGGTTCGATTCCCCATGCCCCCCCCCCCCCACACCTCTGCCAATTTGGATTTCCACCACTGTGTTTAACTTACAGCGTCATCAAATGCCAGTTCATCTCATACTATGTATATATGTGGTGTAGGAGGTAAAACAATCCCTTGGGTCGGTAAATGTGTAGGCTCGGGCTTTCTATCGACAAACTGTCTAATGGTGAAAACAAGTCTATTCAGATTTATCCATGATAGGCAGTAATAAATCTTCAAGAAAAAAAAAGAGAAAAAGTTAGTAGCCTGATTTTAATGCGGATAGCATTATCATGTTGCACTGCCTGTGCACATGCATTTTTGTGTGTTTTACTCCGCTTGAGCAAAGTGAGGGAGCATGCACACACTGAATTACATTAAAATGTTGAAGCCGGACGGGATGGCCGAATCATAAGTGACCAAATTCGCGCTGTTTGTGTCTACTTGAAGGAATTATCATGGACGTGACAGCGCTTACTGCAGTCATGTGACAGCGTTTCCTGCAGTCATGTGACAGCATTTCCTGCGGTCTTGTGACAGCGCTTCCCACACTCATGTATGTGACAGCGCTTCCCGCAGTCACATGACAGCGCGTCCTGCAGTCACATTGCAGTGCTTCCCACAGTCACTTGACCGCACTTCCTGTATTCACATGTCAGCGCTTCCCGCAGTCACATGACAGCGCTTCCCACAGTCACATGACAGCGGTTCCTGCAGTCATATTGCAGTGCTTCCCTCAGTCACATGACCACCATTCCTGTAGTCACGCGACAGCGCTTCCTGCAGTCATGTGACAGCGCTTCCCGCACTCACCTGACAATACTTCCTGCAGTAACGTGACAGCACTTCCCACAGTCACCTGACAGCGCTCCCTGCAGTCACGTGACAGCGCTCCCTGCAGTCACGTGACAGCGCTTCCAGCAGTCATGTGACAGCGCTTCCTGTAGTCACGTGACAGACCCCCCTAGTTTAGAGGGCACTTTCAAAGTAGCGATTTAAAAGCGTGGTTTGAGAGCAAGGGGTGAGTGATTGCGTGACATCCCACCGACATGCGAGATTCCCGGCGACAGGACCTCTCTACCTCACCCTCAGATCAAGTATACCCCTCTCAAGACACGCACCGTGTCGGTAAGTGTGGGTAATAATTAATATATGTGTGTAGATATATCCTGTGTGTATATAATAAACGTGTCCCGGTGTAAAGATTTCAAATTCCCCCCATATTCAAATTCCCCCCCCCCCCCGGGAACTTGAAAACGTTTTCAAATTCCTCCCAGGGGAATTTGAAAACGTTTTCAAATTCCCTCCCTCGTTTTAACTTTCCCTCCCCCCCCCCCCATTTTTGGGGAATTTTCTTTATTTTTGTTATTTTTTGTTATTTTCCATGACAAATATTATAATATACAGAGAATAGCATAATGGAAATTATTACTAGTACAATAAAACATATTTAACCACAAATGACACAAATAGTCTACAAGATGGTTAAGAAAAAAATATTATAGGTCTGAAATTTAAAACGTTTTTTAAACAATTTTAAATTCCCGGAGGGGGGAATTTGAAAATAGGGGGAGGAATCTGAAAACTGTTTTTAAGTTCCCCCCCAGGAATCTGAAAACGTTTTTAATTTCCCCAGAGGGAAGTTAAAAACGTTTTCAGATTCCCGGGGGGGAACTTGGGAAGGGGGGAAGTTGAAATCGTTACACCGGTCCTGATATGACCATAGATGTTGCCAGGACATAAAACTCCAACAAACAAATATTTGTGTGTCAATTACATACATTATATCATATATATGTGCATTGTAGTGTTTGTATGTAGATGAGGTCACCTCAATCTCCCGTCACTACGGCCTGATGACCTTAGATGTTGCTAGGACGTAAAGCAACAAACAAACATCCTCCGTCCCGATGTTGCTAGGACGTAAAACACCAGCAAACAAACCCTCACTACGTCTTCTACCCACCTCACCCTCACCCCCACCCTCACCCTCACCCTCACCCTCACCCTCACCCTCACCCTCACCTCAATCTCCCGTCTTGACACGCGCTGACAGCTCCCGCTGTTGACGCTGGTATGTCGGATATAGCCTTCTGGCGATTCCGGCGGGGGTTGGGGAGGGGGGGGGGGTGATGAGATGTTGGGAGCTGGGTGTATGGAGGTGTGGAACGGTGGGGGGGGGGGGGGGGGAGTGTCAGAGCGTCCTGGGGCAAACCGAACTTTGACCGGCACGCCATGCCCTGTTATTTCAACTGCCGCGTCTAGTTTAGACCCTGCGTCCCGTGGGGGGAGGTCACGTCCTAGCAACAACAGCTGAAGTGATATTGGGGGGGGGGGGGCACTTTCTGTCCAGACGCACTTTGTCCACATCTCTTCTATTTCCTCTCTGCTGCGCCTTGCTCCTCCTTGATAATGTCTGAAAAGAGTTCCTGAAAGGGGGGCCGGCCGGCATTTCACTTTCTACCTCTTTCTCCATCATCCGTGTCTCCGGCTCGCTGACTGGTCACCACAGAGCAAGGAGACACTGCACCTTGACTCAACTCTCCTCATCTCTCTTTCCTATATACTACCTGTTTCTTTTTTGTTTGTCCCAGGCTTACTTCTCACCCTTATCAAGGGAGTTGTTTGCTTGGGTGAGGCCCTGTTCCTTTTTCACTGTTTCACTTTGTTCTTGTCTGCAGATCTCACCTTTTCCCATCCCATCCTCCTGAACCATCGGCTTCTGGATATGAGTGCACAACTACAATCGGACCGGTGATCTGGTACCGCTCCAACGACTTGTCGTTATTGTTGTAAAGTACCACCCGCTTCTAACAACCGTCCCGCCTGAAGTTAAATCTTCATTCCGAAGAAAGGACCGATTTATCGGTGCTGTTCTATATTGCTGCAGGCTGTAACCGTCAAGGTTACAAACCAACAAGAAGAGAGTGTCAGTGATATTAGGTTCGTTGGTTGTTGGAGATTTGTGTCCTGGCAACATCTAAGGTCATATCAGGATGGGTACCGCCTTGTGACAGTGAG
This sequence comes from Branchipolynoe longqiensis, assembly GCA_030323885.1. Classification (NCBI taxonomy): domain Eukaryota; kingdom Metazoa; phylum Annelida; class Polychaeta; order Phyllodocida; family Polynoidae; genus Branchipolynoe; species Branchipolynoe longqiensis. Next base: position 19,814,886 of record CM059194.1, on the reverse strand, counting down.
GACTCATGGTGACTTTATAGTGCTGCCCCACTGGGATACCTGGCCGCCAGCACCATGACCCAGTATCCCCCATAGTCACATTATCCTAACACTGAGCTAATCAGTCCTTGCGCTATCCTATCAATGCTGAGCACCAGGCTAGAAAGCAACAATTATCAATTTTAAAGTCATTGGTTTGACTCGACCAGGAATCAAACTCGGGACCTTCCGCACGTGGGGCCCGCGCTTTACCGATTCGGCCAACCCGCTTGGTCACATCTGAAGTGATTGATATTGGGTTGGTTATTGGAAATTTGCGTCTTGGCAACATCTAAGGTCATATCAGGATGGGTACCGACTTGTGTCAGTGCGCACTCATGGCAACTTTATAGTGCGGACTGAAGCTAAGATTCCATGTACGCGGTATGCAGTATGTGCATCCACATGTCCGGTTGCGAATGCAAATGCGTGGATGGGTAAGTGGATCGCTCAATGGAACAATCGGTACGAATGCGTTTTTGTCGCATTCGCATACCGTGTATATGGAATCTTAGCTTAAGTGCAAATTCCTGTGAACATGGTCAGCGCGTCTGTTAATTTTCCACATCCGGTGTGTAGATCTGCTAGTTTATAGTAAATGGGTACCTAGCGGTCAGTATTCAAGGTTTGTTAATGCTAGTTTGAGGGGTTCTAAAACTTCTAACGAGAACAAAATAGATGTGTACCTTTAGGATGTCGCCGGGGAATGCAGATTCCCGGAAGTTGTAGAAGTTAATGTGTGGTGGAGATGGAAGGCGCGGTTTTGTCCCTTGTGGTTTCCGGTTTTATGAGATGAGATGCCCTTGTGGGCAGAGTGTGCACTTCCTGTACGGGCACTGTAAGAAATGTTAACTCTGGGATACCAGAGGGTACACAACAGTCGCTACTGGGTTCGAACCCTGGGCGAGTCAAACCAATGACTTAAAAATTGATACTTGCTGCTTCCTAGCCTGGTGCACAGCATTATTAGGATAGGGCAAGGACTGGTTGGGTCAGTGTCAGTATAATGTGCCTGAGTGGGATATCAGGTCAAGGTGTTGATGACATTGTCTCCCAGTGGGGCAGCACTATATAGTCACCCTGAGTGTGCACTGTCACAAGTCGGTACCCATCCTGATATGACCTTCGATGTTGCTAGAATGTAAAACAACAAACAAACAAACAAACCGTCACTACTGTCATATATTTTGCTAATATCCTGTGTTTTGCTTCCATTTTAGGTAAGTGTCCAAACTTCAACCTACAGCAGATAGAAAACCTATACGAGATGAGGCAGGTAATCTTGCTTTAATATTATTTAATATATTTCATATATCTATTGAACCCCCATTATAATGCGCCCCAATTTAACCCGAATTCAGATATAGCGTGATGATTCATTGCATCAAGAATTTTTTAATTCAAAGGTAATTCAGTAAACTAAACCCCGATTTAACGCGACCCCAATTTTTTTTTCCCGCCATCGCATTAATATGGACCTGAACGAATGCGTTGTAACAGGGTCAATACTATATATGTGATGTATATCCTATTATGCAAGTATAAAGATAAGGAAGGGAAATATTAATATACTGTTATACTCCGATATGTTTTTAAGCAGTCACATTGATAGGACATGCCTAGTTTCCGCTCCTCCCAGATATCGGTGCAGGCCTCTATTGTCCAGTCTGATTGACCATTCTTAACACCACCTGGAGGCAGGGCCAGCAACACCTGCCGCCATTTTCCCATTGCTTATCCGAGGTTACATTTTACTAGATGCTTCGCTGTGCAGTATAACTTGTCGCTTTAATAATCTGTTGGAACTTGATTGTTGACAGTTTCAGTTCTTGTAGTTACGAAAGTTACGGCAGGCATGGAATGCAGGGATGAAAGATCTCCGCCATTCCACGGATTTCCGGGATTTGTCAATCCCGCAGCACTAATATGTGGTGCAGACTCCGCAGCACTATCAGCATTTACTACTAATAAATGCTTCAAGCGCCGCAACACTATCAGCATACATTACTCATACATGCTTCAAACGGTGCAGCACTATCAGCATATACCAATCTATATGAAACCCGACTTCCGGGAATTTTCCGCAATTCCCTGACAAAAAAAACCTATGGGAGAATATCAGCATTTCTACTTTTTTTTCGCGGAGAACACTTTCATCCCTGGGAATGAAGTAAATACAGTGTTATTTAATTCCCACTTCCCCATCAAACCTGTGATAGGATCACCTGATTAGTAAACACGATTTCTACCGATAGCGTATATCAATTCGCGGCAGATGTTTAATTTAGTGACGTGAAATCAGAATTTTCAGAGAACTTTAAAGTTGCATATTCCGATGAAAACATTAAATCTTCAAAACCAAGGCACTTATCTAGATTTGATTCTACATATCCAACTTAGATATTGGTGCACTTATTAAGCATTTGTTGCTGCATAGAACGTCGTAATAAGTCAATTTATTAGAACCTCTTACTACTGAAGTCTATGGTGTCAGAGTTTTGGCAAGCTTGCCAACATTAATTTGGCATCTTTTGACGTCAAATATCCCCAAAGTTACCCATTTAAAATAAAAGTTATTTCAAACTAAAATAAAGTAGTTTGTAACGATCAGCATAATGTACTTATCTCAGAAAATAGCAGAAACTCAAAAGTATTGGACTTTGCAACTTTAATATAAAGATAATGCAGTGATCTATTTCTAAGATTGTCCTCAATAGAGCTGCGTAGTTTGATGAAAGCATCACTATTTTTAAAACAAAACACTGACATAGATTTAATCTGACTTATGTACCTGCGCAACTATTAAACAGTTATCAGAACTTATGATTGTCCCGATTTGAATAGGGACTGACATCATGACTGTGGGTGACATTAGCCCTGAGATTTCCTGATTTGAGTGAGAATTGACACCATGTGGAGTTGACGGTTTGTGACATTAGCACTGTGAGATTTCCCGATTTGAGCATGAATTGACATGTTGAGTTGTTGACTGTTGGTAACATTAGCCCTGTGAGATTTCCCGATTTGAGCATGAGTTGACATGTGCAGTTGACTGTTGGTGACATTAGTCCTGTGAGATTTCCCGATTTGAACGTGAATTGACAAGTGCAGTTGACTGTTGGTGACATTAGCCCTGTGAGATTTCCCGATTTGAGCATGAATTGACACATTGAGTTGTTGACTGTTGGTAACATTAGCCCTGTGAGATTTCCCGATTTGAGCATGAGTTGACGGGTGGAGTTGACTGTTGGTGACATTAGCCCTGTGAGATTTCCCGATTTGAGCATGAATTGACATGTGGAGTTGGCTGTTGGTGACTTAGCCCTGTGAGATTTCCTGATCTGAGCTTGAGTTGACATGTGCAGTTGTTGTTGGTGACATTACCCGTGTGAGATTTCCCGATTTGAACGTGAATTGACAAGTGCAGTTGACTGTTGGTAACACTAGCCCTGTGAGATTTCTCGATTTGACCATGAATTGATATGTTGAGTTGGCTGTTGGTGACATTAGCCCTATGAGATTTCCCGATTTTAGCGTGAATTGACGTGGAGTTGGCTGTTGGTGACATGAGCCCTCAGCTTGTATTGCCCTCCTGTCACTGAGGAGTGCTGGTGCCGGGCAGGTGTCGTCTGACCGCTCCAATTACCCCGTGTCAAGCTGCGGGCGACCCCGTAGTCGGCAAGTCAGGCGTATAATGGAGCCTGGACTACTGGAACCTAGCAGGACAATGAATGATTGCGCGGTTTTACGTCCTAAGAACATATAAGGGCATGCCAGGACGGGTGCCTACTTGCCCACAATGCACACTCTTGGCGACTTTTGAGTGCTGCTCCACCGCTGCTAGATACCATGCCACCGACATCATGGTTCGATATCATATCCCACTCAGTCACATTATTTGAACACTGAACAAATGTCAATTTTCTAAGACTTTAGTTTATCTGGGCCGGGGATTGAACCCGCGACCTTTCCGGCACTAGACATGCACTCTACCCGGCCCCGTTGGAAGGACAAAGCCCCCCCCCCCCCCCCCCCCCCTGTTTCATGCAGTTGCACAGACGTTGTGTGTATATAAACTGAAAAGCTGAATCCAGGTCTGTGAGTAAGAAGCCTGAATTTTCTGAGATGGCTTATTATTTTATTGCTCTAGCGTTTAATGTCTTTATATCCCTTGGTTTAGTGGACCGTCCTGATATGACCTTAGATGTTGCCAGGACGTAAAATTCCAACAACCAACCAACCTGGTTTAGTGGGTGCGTTTATGTGTCGGCAGATATGGGTGTTTGTAGTAATAACGACAAGACTATCAAAACACACGCGCTCATTGTACACGCATGCGCAAACACTCGTTATATCCCCCATACTATCAACACCGCATACTCCCCCCTGTCTCTGGCTCTGTCTGTCTCTGTCTCTGTCTCTGTCTCTGTCTCTGTCTCTGTCTCTGTCTCTGTCTCTGTCTCTCTCTCTCTCTCTCTCTCCTCTCTCTCTCCCCCCCCTCCCCTCCCTCCCTCCTCCCTCCCTCCCTCCCTCCCTCCCTCCCTCCCTCCCTCCCTCCCGCCCTCCCTCCCTCCTCTCCTCTCCCTCCCTCCCTCCCTCCCCCCTCTCCTCTCTTCTCCTCCCCTCCCCCCTCTTCCCTCCCTCCCTCATCCCTCCCTCTCTCTCTCCGTGTCTCTCCTCTCTCCCCTCTCTCTGTCCCCTCTCCTCCCTCTCTCTCCCTCTCTATCTGTCTCTATGTTGCTGCTCTCCCTCTCTCTCCCCCCTCTCTCCTTTCTCTCTCCCTCTCTATCTGTTCTTCTCTCTGTTGCTTGTTCTCCTCTTCTCTCCCCTCCCCCCTCTCTCCCCCTCTCCCCCTCTCCTCCCCCCTCCCTCTCCCCTCCCTCTCCCCATTCTCTCTCCCTCCCCTCTCCCCCTTCTCTCCCTCTCCTCCCTCTCTTCCCTCTTCCTCTTCTCTCCCTCTCCCTGTCCTCCCTCCCTCTCTCCCCTCCCCCCTCTCTTCCTCCATCTCTCCTTCCTCTATCTCTCCCCCTCTCCCTTTCTCCCTTTCTCCCTCTCCCTCTATCTCTCCCTCTCTCTCTGTCGCGCCCTCCCCCTCTCACTCACTCACTCTCTCACTCACATTCACACACATATTCACACACACATTCAGGTGCAAACGCACATGCACACTCACACAAACTCACACACACCTTGTCTGTCACACACTCCCAGAGACACTCTCTGCACATACACCGATGTCACACACCTATATCACGCCAGTCACTATTTGCACTTATTTCATTAATGGAATACCATCATAAACTTCTTTAAAAAAATTGAACTCGGGGTAAAGAACCCACAAATTGTTGCTGTTGTTTTGTTATTATTTATTTGACAAAATTATTATGTCTAATGTTTAGCTTGAAAAAATGTATTGTTAATAATATTTAATTATTTTGTTGTCATGGCATCGGGTGCTGGATGCAGTTATTCATAGCGGATGGTGATTTGCATGTCAGTTTGACATGATTGTTTCAGGGCTGTCTGTGGTGATGGTGGATGGTGGGTGGGGTGGGGAGGGGGTGGACGCCGGTGTCGTGGACACTTATTCTTTGTGTGTGTGCGTGTGTGTGTGTGTGTGTGTGTGTGTTATTGTGTGGGGTGGGGGATAGAGTTGTGAATGGTGATCTTGTTTTAATGCGCTGACAGATTGTAGGTGGGTGAAGGAGGGCAAGGAATTCGGTTGCGGTTTGGGTCAGCTGGGGTGGGCGGGGATGGGGGGGGGGGCTCTTATCAGTATGTTTGTGGTGGGTGGGGGGTGGGGGGTAGATGGGGTGGGGGGGGAGTAGGGTGAAGTTGGCGGCAGGGGTAGCAAGGGTTCACCCGTCTGCCACCCAGGTATGCACACCAAAGGCCAGCCCACCAGGGTGCCTTCCTACCGCCAGGGGGCGCGGGGAACCCCCCCCCCCCCCGCCCCCCCCCCCCCCCCCCGCCTATCCGCCTCCCTTCCTCCTCCCCACCCCCTTCTACTGTGGACGCAGGCGCTAAGGTAAATGGGGTGGGCAGGTTCAAGTATCAAACCGCCGCAACCTCCTTCCTCCTTTATAGACAAATAAGACTCCTCGAACTGTGAGAAGGTGAAAAGGGGTGTGTGTCTACTGGTACTAGTGGTAGTACCTCGCATGCTTCACAGTTTGAAGCTGATCGTATGTCTCTAGCTAAACAAAAGCGTCAGCAGAGAAAAGATCGTCTCCTTCATCTACCAGACTCTCTGACAGCAGCTACATATGCATGTCCGACCTGCCACCGCACATTCCGAGAACAGATTGGACTCATCGGTCATCAATGAGTTCACAACAAATGATGATTTGCTGTCATCATCGCCACCGATGGACAACCAAGAAGAAGAGTGAAGAGTACCTATAGTACACCCACCGACGTACATAGATAACATATTCACCCCGGACTACAGTATCCTGAGTAGGGGTGAAGAACAGCCTTATATAAAAAGTGGAGAAATGTAGGTAAATGAAATGAGCACGTAATTTCTTAATCTAAAAAGTAAAATATATTCTTCATATACCTTTATATATTTACCCTGAACCTTTGAACTGATTAGTAGATTAGTCCAGTAGATGAATGAACTTTTAAAGTTTGAATTGACAGAGCTCGCATGTAAACATGGCAGCCATTGGTAGGAAGTTGAGAGGTTCCTGGGTAAATAATACAATCTAAGTCAGGAAGCAGTCATTTTCATTGGCTGAGGTACAACCAGTTCATTCAAACGTGGAGGATTTACTTCATAGATTCTATCACTTCAAACTGATTTTGTGTCACTATGTCTTGATTTTATGGGATTTGAACACTCTGGGGAGTATATATATTGAGGGTTTTACCTCGGTATACCGCCTCTGGCTAGCCGCAGGCTAGGGAGAAGGAAGCACATCCGGGTCCAGCAATTAGCATAAGTGACTCACAACGGGAGGACGTTTGTGAGTTGCTCCAACAGGATTTATCTACTAACTCTACTTAATCACAAAGTAAGTAATACAAAATTTAGTATAAACTGTGTATGATGCATTATAGCATCACATTATGAAAGTTCAGAACTTTCTCAGGTCCAATTTGGACTTTGTACGTGTTTTTTACTTGAGGATAGAACACTGCGTGCCGCTGGCACTTACGAAACCGATAGTCTTTTGTTCTATCGACACCTGTTTTTGAGACAGGGAGAAATGGTAACCCGAGTTGCTCATTTCCTAAGAAAATTCTCCCGGATCCTGAATAGAGGATGTTGTTGGGGATGCTTCTGGGTGTTTTTTATAAACACCCCAGACCGGTTTTAAGGCGAACCTCCGAGTTTCATAATATTTTCTCCAACTTGCTGGCGTCGTAGCCGCGGGTGGGAGAAGTGTACGGAACAGAGAGAGTGGGCGATCTTTGGATCGATACCCCCCGTTTGGTTGGTTTCGTTACCATAACCCTACGGCAAAACTTAGCTTCATGCCTGTACTGAAACGTTGTAATACACGCTATTCTGTACCATATACCTCAACCCAGTTTACTGGTTACACTTTGTGTCGTTGAGATGATTCCGGTTAAGTAACACCTTTGTCGTTACAGGAACCGATGGCCACTCGGCGGAATAAGCAGCCTGCGGCAGGGCATTGCCCCTACGGATTACGATTCGTCACCAGTGCCTACGGCTCCGCCGTCTCCACAGCCCGGGGTACAGGTTTCCGACCGGGACAGTGACCAGCCACCTCAACCAAGTGATTGGGAGGCTAAGATGGCAGCCATGATGGAGGACAAGATGCGCCAATTCCAGGCTCTTTCCTATGCGGGCCCTCCCCAAATCCCTGATGAGGATTGGGAGGACTTTTCGGATGACGAGGAGGACACGGTGTCGGCCCCCGAGGTTCCGAAACCGAAAGCGCGCGGCAAGAAACGCCGCACTGTGAGCAGCTCAGGTGACGAGTTCACCAAAGCCTCAAACGCTAAACGCCCTAAGAAGTCAAAGAAAAAGAAAAAGAAAAAGAAAGACTCGTCCTCGGACTCATCAAACGACTCCTCTTCCACGGAATCAGATTCCGATACGGAACGCGCGGGAGTGTACGCCAAAATAGGCGCTAAGGTTGGCAAGAAGATTGTCAAGAAAAAGGCGAAGAAGGTGCATACCACAACCATGATGAGGAATACGTCAATGGCCACTTTACAACGTTCAAACCAGTTGAGGTCATTAATAAATTGACGGAACAGATTTCCGGCGTCAAAGGTATTCCCGCTACGGTGTGTAAGGAGATGGATGCTGGCATCCATCTGTCCGACGAACGTCGCCGCTATGAAACTGCCCTTTCTGTAATTCATAAGGCAGTTTTGGGCTCCTTGAGTTCTATTATCCCCATTGCTAACCGCATGCAGACCGAGAATAAGTTCTCGTCCTTAGCTCGGGTAATGGATAGGGGCATTGCCTAGCTCGCTGCAGCGAGCAACTATATGACACATCGCCGCTTCGAAAATGTCTTTAAATCCGTCACCACCGACACGGGCAAAGAGGTCGCCCGGTCAAAGAAAATGACGGACCATGACGGCAAGGAATACACCGTCTATTCCGGACCTACCCCCATCAAAGGCAAACCTCTGGACAAGTCCAAGATGTTTGGGGGTCAGCTTGCTTATTTGTACAAGCAGGTAGAGGTGGACACTAAGAGTGCTAAGAACACGGAACTCAAGGGCCGTAAATCACAAAACCCACTCGGGTTCCGCCGCAGCCGCACGGATTTTCGCTTCCGCCGGGGAGGAAGGCCGTTCAGGGGAGGCCCATCCTTCGCATTCAGCCAGAGGGGAAGAGGTCGAGGCGACAGACAATCCTCAAACTGGAACGACAACCGCGGTTACAAACGGGACTTTGTCCCCAAGCCGCAGTTCCCCAAACCAGGGAACAAGTAGAGAACGCCACACAAACTTTTCAGCAGCCTGGCCCGGACATGGTCACAGAGGAAACTCAAACTGACGTAAGCCTTTTTCAAGCGGGCAACATTGTTAATTGTTTAGAAAAATGGCAACAATTAACCACTAACCCAGAGGTTCTTAGTATTGTTAGAGGCATTGCTATTCCTTTCACAGAATTCCCTGTACAGAAAAGAGCACCTTTTCCATATAAGTTCAATTCACACGAAAAATTGCAACTAAATAAACAGGTTGGGGTTTTTGAAGCCAAAGGCATTGTCAAACGAGTACAACATACTAAAGGTGAATTCATTTCCAATATTTTCTCCACTCCTAAACCAGATGGGTCTGTTCGCATGATTTTAGACTTAACTAAATTGAATGAAATCATTGAATACCAACATTTCAAAATGTTTTCTTTAGAAACAGCTCGTGATCTGATCACCCCAGAGTGTTGGCTAGTGAGTGTTGATTTAAGAGATGCTTACTATACCGTCCCTATTCAAGAGGGGTTTCGAAAATATTTACGGTTTGTTTGGAATGACCAGCTTTTTGAATTTACCTGCGTACCTAATGGTTTGGCGTGTGCGCCACGACTTTTTACTAAGTTGTTGAAACCGGTTTTTTTCACACATGGCTAAACTGGGTCATTGTATGTTTCCATACATTGATGATTCTTTCATTATGGGACAATCTTTCGAACAATGCGAGCTCGCCGTTCAAGATTTATGTCAACTGTTCTCAAACTTGGGTTTCTTCATCCATGCTAAGAAATCTGTGTTTTCTCCTACTAAGCAGCTTAAGTGTCTAGGTTTCATTTTGAACACGACGGCCATGACCGTGTCACTTACACAACAAAAGAAAGATAAGCTGCGGGACACAGCGATACAGCTGTTAGACATTTCTAGGCCAAAGATAAGACAGGTCGCAGTCTTAATCGGTATATTGATTTCATACAGCCCTGCTATTCTATATGGGGCCGCACACATTAAGTCGCTGGAAATCGATAAAAATCTAGCTTTGGCCCGCGCTAAGGGAAACTTTGAAAAGACAATGTTTATCTCTGAAAGTGGACTAGCCGACATTTTTTGGTGGCTAAGTCACTTTGATAACTCCCCCAATCCCATTCGAATGGGTGAGCCCAATACTACAGTTACGACTGACGCGTCACTCCAAGGTTGGGGGGCACATCGCAATGATGTAGCAACGGGGGGACGATGGCTAGAATCAGAAATTTCTGAACATATTAATGTTTTAGAATTACGAGCCATTTACTTAGGTTTAACCAGCCTTGTTAAAGTACCCAAAAATAATGTTCGTATCCTTACGGATAACACCACAGCCATGGCTTATGTCAGAAATATGGGAGGTACACAATCTATTAAGTGTAACGAGTTGGCACTACTCATTTGGAATTGGGCGCAAAAGTTTGACGTCTGGTTAACAATAACACACATACCCGGCAAGCAGAATTGCCTTGCCGATAAGATGAGTCGCCATTTCCATGACCACTTAGAGTGGTCACTAAACCCATCAATTTTCAAACACATCTGTCAATTATGGGGCTGGCCGGATATAGATTTATTTGCTTCACGTAATAACTTTAAACTGGAGAAATATGTTTTGTGGCACCCAGAACCAAATACTTGGCACATAGATGCCTTCTCGCTAACTTGGCAAAATCATTTCTTTTACATTTTCCCCCCTTTTACCATTATTAGCAAAGTCGCCCGAAAGATACTAATGGAGAAAACACACGCCATCCTCATCGTCCCCGAATTGGACACTCAACCCTGGCTAGCGAGACTAGTCGCGACGGCCAAAAGCATGCTACGCTTCCCAAGATACCGAGGAAATCTGAAACATCAGGGACCGTTAGCGCGCCACGGAAACGTGTCGACGACTCCTTTGGTAGCATTCCTTTTTTAAATAAATATTTGGAACAATTCGGCTTGGATAAGATTACACAACAACGGTTGGTCTCTCACGCCTGGAGGAAGGGAACTTAAAATGTATACCACATTAAAGAAATGGGGTATTTATTGCTTACTTAAGAAAGTTAAGCCTATGAACCCAACAATATCCCAGGTAGGACGTTTCCTACGTTTTTTGGAAGACGAAGGTTTAGGGTATGGCGCTATCAATGCAGCCAGATGTGCGCTCTCAATAATCCTACCTAGGATTAATGGAGAAACAATGGGAAAACATCATGTTATTTGCTGGATCATACGATCAATTTATCAGAGGAACCCTCCCAAACCCAAATATAATAGGTTTTGGGATGTTTCTCTTGGGTTTAAACTCTTCAAGGAATGGCCAGAGAATAAGTTCCTGGACGTTAAGCTATTAGGCTTCAAAGTAGCTTTGCTCCTTCTGGTCGTTACAGGACACAGGGGCCAAACAATAGTCGCCCTATCGCTCAATGGTCTTGAAATCGATAGCAAGGAAGCAACGTTTGATCTAACAACTTTGTTGAAATCAAATCGTTTAGGTGATCCCCTGTCGACAATAAGTGTCACTAGTTTCACAGAGGATCGCAAGTTATTTGTAGTCTCCGCAATACGGACATATATATCCAAGACACGAACAATACGCAACTCAAGGCAGCTTTTGGTGAGCTTTATTAAGCCACACAAGGGCATTTCGAGGGACACCCTCGCCAGATGGACCATGACTGTGTTAAAACTTTCAGGAGTAAACAAAAACAGATATTCATCGCACTCTACACGTGGTGCAATGGTATCTAAGGCCAGATTACTTGGCATTTCCGTGAAACGGATCCTGGCTCATGCAGGATGGAAAACTGCTAGATCGTTTGCAAAACATTATCACAAGCGACTAGAGAAGCCTCAACCTATTGCACAGAGGCTACTCACCAACTAAAAGACACAGGTGAGACAAAGTGCACTTTTTCGCTTTTTTGTCATAACAATTGTACAAACATACTTAATTAAGACTTGATAATAGAATAGTAACTAACAGGAATATCAGGATAAAAATGATATTACGTAAAGGTCTCCCTAGCCTGCGGCTAGCCAGAGGCGGTATACCGAGGTAAAATAGATTAGTTAGACGAATCTTACCTGGGTATAGATGATGGATAACTATTGTTTTACCGAGGTAGGAGCCTCGGGTAGACGTGGGCGAGGGCCCACCCACCACGCCCTGCCACGTCTATTCCATCACTTGTACCAAGATTAGGTCACATGACCATAGTTTTTTGGTTTTTTGGAATCATTTTTATCCTGAATTAGTAGGTAAAGATTGCTGGACCCGGATGTGCTTCCTTCTCCCTCGCCCACGTCTACCCGAGGCTCCTACCTCGGTAAAACAATAGTTATCCATCATCTATACCCAGGTAAGATTCGTCTAACTAATCTAAAAACATATACAATCGGATTGTACCTATTGGATTTTAATCAACATAAGGTAGAAATGCCAAACTAAGACTGTCAACAGTGAGACACAATTTCTCCCAACTTTTACATAGGGCTATATAATTCATCTCTGGACAGACTCAGAGGTGAATCTTTTATCTACCACATACACACATACATATTATAGTCTGCACTGAGCTCAGGCAAGGAGCTGCAGAGACATGTAGGCATGGGTATGGTGGTGACATCAGGGAGCCTAGGCGGTGTAATGGTTATCACACTGGCCCTGAATGCAAGACATGTGGTTTTATATATGTATATATTTATATATCTATATTTGTGCATAAATGAAAATATATGTATAAATATCAAAAAAATAGTTATCTACATATGAGAGGTAGTAGCATCAGAAACCGACACAAATCATTTTAAGTACAAAACACCACCGATTAAAGTTTGGTCACATTGGCGAATATAGGCTTTTACAAATATAGTCATGATTTTCTATTTTCAAGCATCTTTAGACAAATTCTAAGAGTAAGACTTTCCAGGCGTGGAATCCTAAATTATCAAATTCTAGGAATTTCTAAATTTTCAATGAACCATACACACCCAGTAGGCATATATTTGAATATTTAAACTATACACCCGTTCATTGTTATTTTGTGTGTTTATATCAGGTCATGGTGGGATATCAGTATCATATCATGGTGCCAGCAGCCTGGTCTTTCAGTGGGTCAGCACTATAAAGTCGCAATCAGTGTGCACTGTCACAAGTCAGTACCCATCACAAAAAAAAGGCCATAGAACGTAAAACCCTAACAAAACAAAAAAAAAAAAACCAAACAAACAAATACAAAAAAGAACCACCAAAAACACCATAGCGGTGTGGTGCTGCCACAGTGCCAGCCTCGTCTTCATGCGGACACATTGGCAGGCCAATCAGTGTGTCGGTTCTTTTACACTGGTGGCAATCCTGTGGCAATCCTGGAACCTCGTCTATAGGCGGATCAGGGCTGTAAGGCGGGCAAATCGGTCACAGCTGGTTTTGTGTGTGTGTGTGTGTGTGTGTCTGTCTGTCTGTGTGGGGGGGGGGGTGTCTGTGTGTGTGTGTGTGGGGGTGGGCATATTATGTGTTGTCCAGCAAAATACCAACTCAACAACATCCAGCAATGAAAGATCTGTGCGATTTCTCGGATACCCAAAACTTTTGTTATATTCACCGGTTAACTTAAAAAATTGCTAATATATATGACAGTGATTGGTTAGTTTGAACCCCATTCGTATATGACCTTAGATGTTTCTAGAACATGAAACGTAAACAAGGAAGAGTTTGGCATAGGCAATAATACAGGCACAATAAAGACAATTGAGACCTGACTCCCAGTATTTTCCCCACGATTCCCTGACAGTGCTAATCTTATGGTGGAATTTCCGCTTTTTCGCGGAAATTTGCAGCTGGTGTAATAACCACAGCTTGGTTCTGCCGGAACCCGCTAGGTGGCGCCAAGGAATCGGCTCGATTTCTACGGATATTGCCGGATACCACTTTCATCGCTGAACAACAAACATTGACAATAAACACCACCCCAAACGTCCACCAATTCAACAAGGAAAATGCCTTCACATCAACCTCCCCAACTGATTTGGAACGGTAGAATTGGATTATATTTTTATACGAAGATGGAAGAATCCGCCAGTTCTGAGATAGCAAAGTTGGTGGTCGCCCCCAGGCACTAGTTAATCAGTCGTTGGGCCATGTTCGGGTGGAGGTGAAGTACACTGCAGCACTACATGCTGGCATGCAAACATATGAGCCTGTCTCAAAAGGTGATAATCCTTTTTTTTTGGTCCACATAACGATTGACAGAAAACAGCACAGAAACAGTTACACTGAAAACACAAGGACATTTGGTTCAAATCAATATGTATTCTATTGGGATTATGAAACACCATAAATCAGTTTATCCTGAGCAAATGCATAGGCAGATACTATGTTGATCGTTACAATGGACAAAGTTTTGTCCCAAATTATTTAACACCTCATGTACGTTTATCTAATGTAAAATAGCATTTAGCACAATTTCATCGCAACGTAATTTAGGGCAATAACGCCGGGGTTTGGTTATCAGGTGTGTGTATATGTTGTTTTTTTCTTTAAGATTTATACTGTTTATCATGGATAAGTCTGAATAGACTTGTTTTCACCGTTAGACAGTTTGTTGATGGAAAGCCCAATCCTATACTTTTACCGGGCGAAAGGATTTTTAACCTCCCACACCACATAGACATGGTATTATAGCAAACGGCCTTTGATGACACTGTAAGTTATACACAGCGGTGGGAATCCAAATTGGCAGAGGTTGGGGGGGGGGGCATGTGGAATCGAACCACCAACCTTCAGATTAGGAGTCCAACCTAGAAAAAAGTCGACACTCTAACCACTCTGGGTACGTATGTGTGAGTATGTATATGTATGTATGTATGTGTGTATGTATGTATCCATCCATCTTGTCCAGTAGGAGCGGGAGGGATGTGTTAGTGCGAGCGATATCTAGAGTGCAAGTTACCTCCAGGTGCGGGATCCCAAAGGGCAATCTACCACAGTCTAGGCATGGTTAATGCTTGATTTAGGACATGCCCCTGCCCCCTCACCCACCCAGCCTGGCCAAAGAGCCTCGTCCGTCGATCATGCTTGCTTTAATACGCAATGAGGTCTTGTGTTTATGTTGTGAGTGGTCCATTCAATTATAATGATATAAGCTAGCGTTGTAAGTGTTTGGAGCCATTGGAGCTATCTAGGTGGGTAACCGGCCATTGGAGCTATCTAGGTGGGTAACCGGCCATTGGAGCTATCTAGGTGGGTAACCGACCATTGGAGCTATCTAGGTGGGTAACCGGCCATTGGAGCTATCTAGGTGGGTAACCGGCCATTGGAGCTATCTAGGTGGGTAACCGGCCATTGGAGCTATCTGGTGGGTACCAGCCTTGGAGCTATCTAGGTGGTAACCCCATGGAGCTATCTAGGTGGGACCGCATTGGAGCTTCTAGGTGGGTACCGGCATTGGAGCTATCTAGGTGGGTATCCGGCCATTGGGTTTGGTGGGTGGTTTGGGTTGGTGGGTGGTTGGGTTTGGTGGGTGGTTGGGTTGGTGGGTGGTTGGGGTTGGTGGGTGGCCATTGGAGCTATCTAGGTGGGTAACCGGCCATTGGAGCTATCTAGGTGGGTAACCGGCCATTGGAGCTATCTATGTGGGTAACCGGCCATTGGAGCTATCTAGATGAGTAACCAGCCATTGGAGCTATCTAGCTGGGTAACCAGCCATTGGAGCTATCTAGTTGGGTAACCGGCCATAGGAGCTATCTAGGTAGGCACCCCAGCTATTGGAGCTTTCTAGGTAGGCACCCAACCATTGAAGCTATCTAGGTAGGCACCCCAGCTATTGGAGCTATCTAGGTAGGCATATGACCCTTGGAGCTATCTAGGTAGACACCCGGCCATTGAAGCTATCTAGGTACCCCCCCCCCCCCCCCCCCCCCCATGGCTAATGGAATTATCTAGGAAGGCACCTGGCCATTGGAGCTATCTAGCTAGGCACCCGGGTCTCCACTAACTATTGGTGTGTGTATGGGAACTAGTTGCTTCTACCAATCAAAGCATCGCAGCTTTTCTACCATGTCTGCATCTGTCATGGCGGGGGTGGGGTGGGGGTAGGGTGTGGGCATTTTCACATATATAGATCGAGACGCATTGCAGGTTTCTTTTTACCACTGTATACAGTGTTCGCATCTATCGTTGGGGGGAGTGGGGCATTTTCACATAGGCTAATCAACACATCCCAGGGTGTTCCTCCCACCCCCCAGCATTAGCATGTGTGGAGGATGGATATTTTTACACACAAATCAATACTTCCTGCATGTGAATCGACACTTCATGTACATAAATCAACAATTCACTACATGAATTGACACTTTATACATGTAAAGCAACACTTCACATACACAAATCCACACTTTGCATACACAAATCAACACTTCGCATACACAAATCAACACTTTATGTACATAAATCAACACTTTTCATACACAAATCAACACTTTGTTACATAAAGCAACACTGTATGTACATAAAGCAACACTTCACATACACAAATCAACACTTCACATACACAAATCAACACTTCACATACACAAATCAACACTTCACATACACAAATCAACACTTTACATATGCAAATCAACACTTCACATACACAAATCAACACTTCACATACACAAAGCAAGACTTCACAAACATAAATCAACACTTCACATACACAAATCAGCACTTCACATACACAGATCAACACTTTATGTACATAAATCAAAACTGTCCATACACAAATCAACACTTCATTACATAATCAACACTTCACATACATGAATCAACACTTCACATACACAAATTAACACTTTGTGTACATAAAGCAACACTGTATGTGAATAGAGCAACACTTCACGTACACAAATCAACACTTGACATCCACAAATCAAGACTTCACATACCCAAATCAAGACTTCACATACCCAAATCAACACTTCACATCACAAATCGACACTTTGTGTACATAAAGCAACACCAGACGGGATGGCCGAATGAGTTAGAGCGTCCGTCTCCCGTGTTGGTAGATCGTGGGTTTGACTGGTCGAGTCAAACCAATGACTTAAAAATGTATACTTGTTGCTTCCTAGCCTGTCGCTCGGCATTATTAGGATAGGGCAAGGCCTGGTTGGCTCAGCATCAGGATAATGTGACTGAGTAGGATGTCAGATCATGGTGTTGGCTGCTCGGTCTTCCAGTGGGGCAGCACTATAAAGTTGCTATGAGTGCGCACTGTCACAAGTCGGTACCCATCCTGATATGACCTTAGATGTTGCTAGGACGTAAGACAACAACAAACAAACACTGCATGTGCATAAAGCAACACTTCACATCCACAAATCAACACTTCACATCCATAAATCAACACTTCACATCCACAAATCAAAACTTCCCATCCATAAACTAAAAAACTCTTCACATACACAAATCAACACTGTGTGTACATAAAGCAACACTGCATGTGCATAAAGCAACACTTCACCTCCGCAAATGAACACCTCAATCCACAAATCAACACTTCACATACACAAATCAACATCTCACATGCACAAGTCAACATGTCACATGCACAAATCAACATGTCACATACATAAATCCACACTTCACATACATAAATCAACACTTCACATACATAAATCAACACTTCACATACACACATCAACACTTTGTGTACATAAATCAACACTTCATGCACAAAGCAGCACTTCACATACACACATCACACATCATATACATAAATCAACACTTCACTTACATTAATCAACACTTCATACACATGAATAGACTCTTAATGTACACACATCGACACGTGATGTACACAAATCAACATTTGATGTACACAAATTAACATTTCATGTACACAAATCAATACGTCATGTACACAAATCGACACTGGGTATTTGGAGGGGAAATAGCCATGTTCACATTCACAGATTAACACATTCTAAAGAGGGCTGTCTCACTTATCTGTACCCCCGATAAACCTCGCGCACACAGAAACACACACACACACACACACACACACACACACACACACACACACACACACACACACACACACACAACACCACACACACACACAACAACATCACACACACACACTACACACACACCACACACCAACCACCACACACCACACAACCAACACACACACAACACACACCACACACACCAACCACACACACACACACACACACACACACACAACAACACACCAACCACACCACCCCACACACCACACCACACCACAACACACACACACACACACACACACACACACACACACACACACACACACACCCACACACACACACACACACACACACACAGCAACATACCAAACCACACACACCAACATACAAATAAACATTCACACACACCAACATACAAATAAACATTCACACACACCAACATACAAATAAACATTCACACACACACCAACATACTCAACCACACACACCAACATACAAATACACATTCACACACACACCAACATACAAATAAACATTCACACACACACCAACATACTCAACCACACACACCAACATACAACTACACATTCACACACACACCAACATTACACAATTAAACACATAAAACGTGCGTGCACACACACACTTACTAATGTTGACACACACATACACATAGGGATACGCACCCACACAACTGGACACACACAGATTGTCAGTGGTTGTGGTACCAACTTGGTAAAACACACTCCGCTATCACCTGGTGCAGAGTGAAGTGTTAGTCAGAGTTGGCGAACCACCAGCAGAGTCCTGTTGGTTTTCACTCGTCACCTCTGGGAACCGCCCAGTGCTGCCACCCTTGTCCGACTGAGCGGCCGACCCCCAACAGCCGTTAAGCGCGCTACGCGGATGGCGGGAACACGTCGTCAAGTCACGTGATCGCCTATTTCTAGCAACTGTTTATCGCCGTGTACATGATCATTGGTAGACGAGGTAGACAGGGGGGTATTTTTTTAGTCTTTTTTTGTATAGCTTTTTTGATAGTTTTTTTGTTTGTTTGTAGATTCGCCTATTTAAACGGGATGGATTAGAGGTTAGGGCATCGGTCTCATGCGAGAGGTCATGGGATCGATCCCATACCAAATAAAAACCATGGGCAAATAAAAACTTGTCGCGACCCTATCTGGAGCTCAGTATTAAACCCTGATCTCCTTGAACCGGCCACCTCCGTAAATAGACCATTTAAAGTCGGTCCCATGGTCGGTGAATTTAGAGAGGTTTTACTGTATATCCCACAGCACTGTCAGGCCACAATGAGAGCTTCTACTTATGGGTACGGTACACACTATCACAAGTTGGTACCCCAACTAATATAACTTTAAATGTTGCTAGGACCCCCCCCCCCCCCCCAACAGGTATGCGCTTTTAGTAAGGGTGCTAACCATTACACCACCTAGGCTCCCTGATACAATCACCCTATCCACGCCCACCTGTCTATATGGCTCCTTCTCTGAGAGGTCAGTGCAGGTTAGTACAAATACAATTCACCATATTCATGCCGCGGTCATGCTGAAACCAGACCGAGGCCAGCTACGCATCTACTAAGTGCCGCTCTGCGTTTGCGCACAGGGGCCATATGTATGAGTCGATGTTAGCTAGCCAAACCCGTGGTTAGCGGCGATCTCTGGGTTAGCGGCGAAAAGTCAGTATGTATGGAGCAGTGTTACGGAAACACCACGAGCTTAAGGTCAGCTACGCTAACCCCAAGCCATATCAAGTTTACCGTCGGTGTTAGGGACCGATTAGGCCCAAATCTATTCAATGCTATCATATTTAACAGAGTTACATACTCAAAACATGAAATTTAATTAAATTAACCCTAAAATCTAACCGATATTAATGCTGGCACTACATTGGCGGCGATATTAATATTGTCGAATCAACGAATGTAAACTAAACAAATCGCCGCTGCCGACGCATTGGCGGTGATATATATATTAGAGCCAAATCTATTCAATGCTATCATATTTAACAGAATTACATGCACAATACGTGAAATTTCATCAAATTAACCCTAAAATCGAAGCGATATTAATGGCGCCGCCAAATTTTGGTCAAATTAAACCAATAATCGAACCGATATTAACGCTGCCGCCAGCACCGGATCGGCGGCGATATTGTGAAATAGCGGTGCTCGCCGGCAACAGGCTCAGCAATAACAAGGCTCGCTGGTGCCCGGCAGTGTTAGGGACCGATTAGGCCCAAATCTATTCAATGCGATCATATTTAACAGAATTACATACTCAAATCGTGAAATTTCATTAAATTAACCCTGAAATCGAACCGATATTAACGCCGTCCCCACCGCCGCCGCATCGGCGGCAATATTGTCAAATAGCGGTGCTCGCCGGCAACAGGCTCAGAGGGATTTCCCAAATCTATAAATAATGCATCGGTTAGCTAACTCCACCGCGCTTTGGCCACATACATTTCCCATGACAAATATTCCAACACAGACGTTAGCTAACCTGCCGTCCACCCTTAACACCGGAGCCGATAAAAAGTTGTTCATGCATACGGGCCCTGATGTCTATTGGTGGGGTGACATTAACCCACTGATGTTTATCGGTTGTGTGATATTACTCCACTGATGAGGTCAATAGCGCATACCATTGCATGATAATTTTCCCATTCTTTAACTACAATGTCGACTTCAAGTCTGCATAGTTATGGTGGTATCGTGTACCATGTAGCACTCACTATCAGTGTAGTTATCGTCATAACACAGTTAAGCAACTAGTCTTAGTTATTACAATTTAATAAGAGCTTTAAAAGGGTTATATTTTTAGACGTAAATATTAAGAAAGTTATGTAATTTTGAATAGAAGAAAAGATCGGAGGCCGAGGAGAGCGACTTTGTTGACATCGTCTACTGTTCATCCTCAAAATGCATCCGATCATCACCCAATCTTCATGAAAATTGGCCAATAGATAGATAGAAAACAGGCATGCGAAAATATATATCCTCAAATTTTACTCCTTTGCTTCTGTCGTCGCTCATACACATTGGCACACAACAGTGTGTTGCAGCCATTTTCACGTACTCAGCCTTGTTCTGACGCCTAATTAGGTTACCCATGAATAGCGTCAATAGCACTAGCAGAGTGACTGGACCTGAATTTATTTACTCTGCCTGGCAAACACTGGAGGTGGTGTGGGGTAATAATTCCCCCCTTTATCGCCCTTTGAACCCGCTTCCAGCCTTTTGTGTGTCCACAGACTACTAACTGAGAAGCGGAAAGCCCACAGGCAGGCATTAACACACATTTGTTTGTTTGTTGTTGTTTTACATCCTAGCAACATCAAATGTCATATCAGGACGGGTACCGACTTGTGACAGTGCACACTCATGGCAACTTTATAGTGCTGCTCTACTGGGAGACCAGGCCACCAGCACCATGACCTGATATCCCACTCAGTCACACTATCCTGACACTGAGCCAACCTTTTCCTTGCCCTATCCTAATAATGCAGAGTGGCTGGCTAGGAAGCGACGAGTATAAATTTGGTACGTCATTAGTTTGAGTAAACGGGGAATTTGAACTCCTGCAGTGTTTATGCGGCTATTTCCCGGCGGTCCTTTCGGGAGGAGCTGTGTGGGGTGTGGAGGAGGTGGGAAAGGAAAGTTTGTTTTATTTAACGACGCCTCCAGAGCACATTGATTTTTGTCATCGGCTATTGGACATCAAACATATGGCCATTCTGACATATTTCTTTGGAGGAAAACCGCTGCCGGCACATAGGCTACTCTTTCCGATAAGCAGCAAGGGGTCTTATAAATGCACTTTCCCAGACAGAGCAGCCTTTAATAAACCAGTTGTGGACCACTGGGTTGCCGACACCTTCACAGGTGGACACTCTATCGCCTGAGCTACGTCCCGCTCCCTGAGGAGGTGGGGGGGGGGGGGGTGCATACAGTGTTTACGCCGCTGTTTCCTGTTGGTCATTTCGGGGCTCTGTCAGGGGGTGGGGGAGGGCGGAGGTGTGTTTGTGTGTGTGTGGGGGGGGGTCATTGGCGGGACCATGTGTGTGCAAACGTGAGCCTAATACCCCTGTCACATTACAACGTTTCTGCCGGCGTGCCGGCAATGCACAAAATATTTGCAACCCGTCAAGAAACGTCCAACTTTTCGGCGTTTTGGGAGAAAACTGGACGGGTTAGTAGCATGGTATTAGCGCGCAGCCAACGGGGTTCGATGCGCGGCGGACGAAAGTGTCAACGTCCCGCCAGCGGGTTCCCAGCGTGTTGTTAGCGTGTTGTCGGCGCGCTGTCGGCGCATTGACGGCGTGGAGGCAGCGAGTTGGTATCGTGTTAGTATTGTGTGGACCCGTACACACCCGCCCCCAACACGTCAGGACGCGCCGGCAGCGCATCCAGACCCGCCGCGAACGCGTCCAGGCACGCCGGCAACACGTCCAACGCACTGAAAAACGCTGGCGGAGTGCCGACAACGCGCCGATAACACGCTGATGGCACGCTGGGAACCCGCTGGCGGGACTTTGCAGACGCGCCGACGGAACGGTCGCAGTTTGGGGGAAAAAAAGCCAACGTTAACCGACGTTGATCAACGGTCTGCCAGCGTTCACCCGGCGCGCCGCCAACAGGTATCGACGCCTTGGTAACGCGTCCGTAATGCCCCTCCAACCCGTCGGCGCGCGTCGGTCCGCGCCGAAAGTTTTGTGCAAGCACAAAACTTTCACGGTGGAGCGACGCGCGCCGACGGCCGCCGACGTCTGCATTCACACGTTGCTATGTACCGACGCGCCGGAAACGCCCCGGTAACGTACCGGTAACGTACCGGAGATGTACCGACGTTTCGCCCAAAATTGCAACACGTCAGCACGCGTCGACCCTCGTTGGGCCGAAACGTCGTAATGTGACAGGGCCATATGTGATCATTTTTCGTCATGACGTTGGGTTACGTCATGATGACGTCAAAATGACGTTAGAATGACGTCGAGCCACGTCACATTACGTCGTGTTACGTCGAGTTGCGTCAAGGTTTTGGACATGTTCAAAACTTTGGACGTAGGGCGAACGTAAGGGTTTACGTTCGCCGTACGTTCTGTTCACGTTCAGTGAACGTCAATGACGTTAAACGGACGTTATTTCAACGCTGCTCACTACGTTCAACTACGTTCCACTACGTTGACCCACATTAAACCAAGTGCAAAAGCCTACGAGGCTTAATGGGAACGTCAGGAGAACGTCAGGAAAACGTCAGGAGAACGTCAGGAGAACGTCAGGAGAACGTGCATTCAACGTACGTTCAACGTCTCATTACATAGCTAACGTCATGTAACGTTCTTCTGGCGATGGAATAACGTTCATAACGTTCCGTGAGCGTAGTGACGTTGTCCTCTCTCGTGACTGACGGTATCACTACACTTTACCAACGTTGCGTTCTCGTCCACTACGCTGCATCCACGTTCAACTTGTGCCCAAATTTGCATACTACGCCGAGAAGTTCAACGTTCTTCACGTTCTCCCGTTCTTCACGTTCTCCCTACGTTGACGTCGTTACGTCGTAGTGTGACAGCCCCATTACAGACGTGTTCCGGTCTGTGTTTGTTAACTGGCCTGTCCCCGTCTACACTACACTGCACTACACTGTACCTTACAGCGCTGTACTTTACAAAATTGTACTTTACAGCATTGTACTTTACAGCTCTGTACTTTACAGCATTGTACTTTACAGCACTGTACTTTACAACACTGTACTTTCCAACACTGTACTTTACAGCACTGTACTTCAGAGCATTGTACTTTACAACATTATACTTTACAGCACTGTACTTTACAGCATTATACTTTACAGCACTGTACTTTACAACACTGTACTTTGCAACACTGTACTTTACAGCATTGTACTTTACAACACTGTACTTTACAACACTGTACTTTACAGCCCTGTACTTTACAACACTGTACTTTACAACACTGTACTTTACAACACTGTACTTTACAACACTGCACTTTACAACACTGTACTTTACAACACTGTACTTTACAGCCCTGTACTTTACAACACTGTACTTTACAACACTGTACTTTACAGCACTGTACTTCAGAGCATTGTACTTTACAACATTATACTTTACAGCACTGTACTTTACAGCATTGTACTTTACAGCACTGTACTTTACAACACTGTACTTTACAGCCCTGTACTTTACAACACTGTACTTTACAACACTGTACTTTACAACACTGTACTTTACAGCACTGTACTTCAGAGCATTGTACTTTACAACATTATACTTTACAGCACTGTACTTTGCAGCATTGTACTTTACAGCACTGCACTTTACAACACTGCACTTTACAACACTGTACTTTACAACACTGTACTTTACAGCCCTGTACTTTACAACACTGTACTTTACAACACTGTACTTTGCAACACTGTACTTTACAGCATTGTACTTTACATCATTGTGCTTTACAGCACTGCGCTTTACAGCACTGCGCTTTACAGCACTGCACTTCACAGCATTGTACTTTACAGCACAGTACTTTACAGCATTTTACATTACAACAGTGTACTTTACAGCACTACTTTACAACACTGTGCTTTACAACACTGTACTTTACAACATTGTACTTTACAGCACTGTACTTTACAGCGCTGTACTTTACAGCTCTGTACTTTACAGCATTGTTGTGAATGGGTGGGTGCCCATTCGGGGTCATTGCACTCTCCTAGGAAATCGCAAACCCCGGGGTGTGCAATTTCCAGGGGTTTGCGATTTTCCTGCTACACCGGCGCTGTTGGAGCCTCGGCTGGTCACTTACTTCTAGGCATTTCCAACGCGCTGGCCTAGGGCATTCGCCAGTGAAATAGCATATGAGACTGTCTCAAGAGGTGCTAAGCAATATGGGACAAAACTTTGTCCATTGTAACGATCAACATACTATATGCTTATGCATTTCCTCAGGATAAACTGATTTGTTTTTTGCATGGTGTTTCATAATCCCAATAGAATACATATTGATTTGAAGCAAATGTCCTTGTGTTTTCAGTGTAACCGTTTCTGTGCTGTTTTGTGTCAATCGTTACAATGGAGAAAAAAAAGAGTTATCACCTGTAAAGACAGGCTCATATTTTAAATATATATTATACAAATTATATATTATGGATATATATAATATGTGCTCTATAATTTATTATGTGAATATAAATAAAGAATAGTCTATCATGTTTTCAGTGCTCCTTCTGGACACCTCTCGCTTCCCAACACCCCTTGTTCTTAGCAGCCTCTCCCCCTGTAACCGGGCACTCTCTACTTCCCCTTTCCTGGGAACCGACTCCAACAGTCTCCCAGCTCTCACTTCAAAATCATGTGTTATTTATTAGATGTATTAGATATACTAGTTATACAAGATATACAAGATGTACAAGATATATTCGATACATTTGATACATTCGATACATTCGATACATTAGATAAATTAGATACATTCGATACATTAGATACATTAGATACATTATATACATTAGATACATTAGATACATTAGATACATTAGATACATTCGATACATTCGATACATTCGATACATTCAATACATTCAATATATTCGATACATTCGATACATTAGGTGCATTAGACACATTAGACACAGACACATGAGACACATTAAGCACATTAAGCACATTAAACACATTAAGCACATTAGATACATCAGGTACATCAGGTACATCAAGTACACAACCAGACGGGATGGTCGAATGAGTTAGAGCGTCCGTCTCCCGTGTTGGTAGACCATGGGATCGTGGGTTCAAACCCTGGTCGAGTCAACCCAATGGCTTAAAAATTGATACTTGTCGCTTCCTAGCCAGGTGCTCGTCATTATTACGATAGGACAAGGACTGGTTGGCTCAGTGTCTGGATAATGTGACTGAGTGGGATATTAGGTCATGGTGCTGGTGGCTTGGTCTCCCAGTCGGGCAGCCCTATAAAGTCGCCATGAGTGCGCACTGTCACAAGTCGGTGCCCATCCTGATATGACCAAAGATGTTGCTAGGACCTAAAACAACAACAAACAAACATCGAGTACATTAGGTACATTAGATCTATTGTATAGAGATCCGCGTTACCAATAAGAAGCTGAAGCTGACTGGGTAACAAACAGTTGATGAACTGTGGCGTGTGGGATCAAGTGAGAACGCATCTGGTTCTCAGGCCGCGGGAACCAGCAACACATGTTTGGTGATAAACCTGGGTAGCCGGTGCGCACACCGGCAGACGTGCGCATGCGCAGCGCGCCTTATCACGTGACCGCTGGGTTCCAATGGACGCACGCCGTCTTGTTGCTGTTTCGCGCCGAAATGATCAATCACGTCT
This sequence comes from Branchipolynoe longqiensis, assembly GCA_030323885.1. Taxonomy (NCBI): domain Eukaryota; kingdom Metazoa; phylum Annelida; class Polychaeta; order Phyllodocida; family Polynoidae; genus Branchipolynoe; species Branchipolynoe longqiensis. Next base: position 19,788,546 of record CM059194.1, on the reverse strand, counting down.
GCTAAAAACACAAACACTCAGCACAAAGCAAATATTTAAAGCTGCACAATCACATGCTTTTAAGTTTCTCCTTAAAGTTGCATGTTCCGATGGGTTTGAGTTTCCGCAATTTTTCTGAGATAAATATATGTTAAATTGATTTATATAATCTACCATACTTTATATTTGTTGGGGTTTATTTTGGTGATGGTTTAATTACCCTGTCCATAATGAGTAAGCCGCATTGTAGCTTGTTTTCATTGCCGAACGGCAATACTCTCAATTTGGTAGTAGCCTTGTCATCTTAGCTGTTAGTTGGAAGTAATTTTTTTATTTTAAACACATAAGTTTTGACATATTTGAAGTGTGAATATGTCAACTTAGTTTTGGCAAGCATGGCAAAACTCTGAAACAATAGGCTTCAGCTGTAACACAAACAGGTTCAATTAAATTGACTCAGTGTGCCATTCTATGTGGCAACAAATCCTTAATATAATAAGTGCATCAGTATCTAAGTTAGCGATGTAGAATCAATTCTAGATAATTGTTTTGGGTTTGAAAATGTGATGCTTCATCGGACTATAAAAATGTAATTATAATCTCTACCTTACTTTAGTTTGAAGTTATTTTTAATTTTGACATTTTAGCTTTGGCGATATTTGATGTAAAACACCCTATATTAATTTTGGCATGCACATCAAAAGGCTTGCAGTAGTAACATGTTATATTAGATTAGCCCAGTATCCCTTCCATCTGGAAATACTCTTAATATTCCCTTCCATCTGGAAATACTCTTAATATTCCCTTCTGTGTGGTAACAAAAAAAAGGGCAACAGAATCTAACTTGGAAGTTGGATATTTGTTGTTGTTGTTGTTGAAGATTTATACTGCCTATCATGGATAAGCCTGAATAGGCTTGTTTTCACCATTATACAGTTTGTCGATAGAAAGCCAGAGCCTACAGTTTTACCGACCCAAGGGATTTTTGACCTCCCACACCACATAGACATGGTATGAGAGCAACTGGCGTTTGATGTCGCTGTAAGTTATACACAGCGGTGGAAATCCAAATTGGCAGAGATGGGGGCACGGGGAATCGAACCACCGACCTGGGCTCGATACATTAGATCAAATCTTGGTAAATGTCTTTGGTTTCACAAAGTTGATACTTTCGTCGGAACAGGCAGCATTAACAACAATAAGTGGATATAAATCTATATATGTTATATAAATATAATATATATATAACTGAAGTTGTGACAAGGACACCACCGAAATAGTTGGAATATTTTTCTTGCAAATATTATTTTTTACAGTTTGGAAGACTAAAATAACTTAGGGTTGTACATAATGTGAACAGGTATGGTTTGTTTGTTAGGGTTTTACGTCCTGGCAACATCTAAGGTCATATCAGGAGGGGTACCGACTAGTGACAGTGTACCTTCTTGGTGACTTTATAGTGCTGCCTGACTGCGAGACCAGATGTTACCAGAAGGTGAAACCCCCAACAAAGAAGTGCAACAGATCATACTGTAATATTTACTGGAATGCCCGGATGTCTGAGCCCCAGAAATACCACTTACTCTTCCCAGGTGCATTCTGACAACTGTCTGTCAGTTCACACCTGACACCCCTCTCCAACAAACTCATAAGAAAGGGAAGACAAGTCGCGCAAGATTGACAGTGAAGAAGTTGTGCTTTATTGGGATCAACTCCTGTTCACCTCCTAGCGACCTATCACCCTTACTCCTTACCTCCTGTCCACACAGATCCTCATTACTCTCTTTAGTATGTATAGGAATCAGTGCCTACAGCCCATTGAACCGGAGTCCCATGGTTGTTGCACACAGCTCAGTTTGTATATGAAAGTTGGAGCCTCAGACAGAGTGTCTGGGTTCCTGGCCAAGCGAAGAGTTTGTTAACTTCAAGAGTCCATCCAGAAGTGTGTTAGTAGTGCCTGTAGCATCATATAGATCAGAGTGTCTAGAATAATCAATATCAAAATGAGGCTTGTGTGGTCAGGTGGGGCAAAGGAGTGCAGGTGACTGGGCCTCCCACAGCCAGCCAATCAGACACCCTCTACAGCCTAAGGGGCGACACCCTAATAGGGGCAGCTGTCACTCAACCCCAGCTGCAGGTAGTGTCCATAATATATGCAGAGTGGCTGGGTGTGCTTGCCCATCGGCCCTGTGGTAACAGGTAGTTGCAGACAGTTACAATAAATATATATATTAAAAATGTCCTTCTCCTCCACTTGCACCCTTACTGGTGCATAGAGGGAACATTTCACCAAACACCAACCGTCTCTTATACAGGAACATCTCGTCATAACCCCGGGCTCTATGTATTAACATATTTTTCACATAGCCTAATATGTCACACAGCGAGTGGGGCACCCATTGCTTTTCTGTTACATAACCTTGGTGCCCCACTCGTCACCTGAGAATAATAATGCTCTCTGCTAATATATAATTCCGAACCGAAAATCCGTATATTTTTACAACACTGTTCACCTTATCACATAGTGTGTGAACATAATTAGGAAAGTGGCGAAAATCCTGGTTGGCATTTTCATGGACTCTATTTAACTGTTTAAAGTGACTGACAAATAGGCAGTTATGAACAAACGTGAACTTAATGTGATAATAACCCGTCAAATGTAACCCACATGACATGTGCAAATTATACTCTGGCGGGCCGGTTTGGTGTGCAATCTGAACTGACAATATCATTGTTACTACTGGTCCACATCTCCTTATTCGTACCAGACGGGGTGGCCGAATGAGTAGAGCATCCGTCTCCTGTTTTGGGAGATCGGGAGATCCCAACCCATGAGTTTGTGGGTTCGAATCCTGGTCGAATCAAACCAATGACTTAACAATTGATACTTGTCGCTTCCTAGCCTGGCGCTCGGCATTATTATGGATAGGGCAAGGACTGGTTGGCTCAGTGTCATGAAAATGTGACTGAGTGGGATATCAGGTCATGGTGCTGGTGGCCTGGTTTCCCAGTGGGGCAGCACTATAAAGTCGCCATGACTGCGCAGCCACATGTCGGTACCCGTCCTGATATGACCTTAGATGTTGCTAGGACGTAAAACAACAAGAAACAAACAACAAAACAAACCTTATTCGTAATTCTTAAATCCAAAAAGCTCTGAAAACCGAATGTTGTGGTTGTTGAGTATATAAATAAGCTGTAATACTATTATAAAGTCTTTATTTAGGCCTATCTATCTAGTCTAAATATTCATGCTTCCCTGGAAAAATATTGATGATTATAATGTGTTTTATTATGGTTCATTTGAAGCTATACATGCTTAAGTTTTGCCAAATGCTTTTGTTAGAAATGAAATGTACTAGAGTATTTATGATCTATAATTATCTCATTATTTCATTTATCAGCATATTATTATTGTATTTAAACACACTGTAATGGTATCTGTTGTCTTTATAGATCCCAGGTAGTGTGAATATATACATAAGTTTTTACTGCAGTGTTAATGTTTGATTGCTACCTGAAGTCGAACAAATTCTAAATTCTGACATGCAACTGACCCCATGGATTTCAGATAACCGGGTGTGGACCTATACTTTGAGGTCCTCAAAAACAAAGTCTCATTCTTAAAGTGCCTGTCCACACCTTACCAGATTGAGCAACGGACATAAACCGGACAACAAATTGTCTAGTCAGGTGGTGTTCGGTATCAGAATGTATCAAAACGTGTCGAAATGTTGCGCTATCAGGTCAATGGACGCTGGACGAACGGACATGAAATGGACTTGAACGGATAGCCACCAGACGATAACTGGACGACAACCAAATGTCAAACGGATGGACCAAACCTCAACTGGACACGTACTGGACTGTCACGGACACGCCGGAAACAAATACTGACCGAATTACCGCAACACCGTCAACGGACTCTGCAGGAAGCAAACCGGAGACGTAACAGATGGGTAACGGACATGGACTGGACTAAACGGACTTAAAACAGACACCAACCATACACGTCAGTCCGGCGGTGTCCGGTACAAGTTTTGTGCATGTTCAAAACTTCCCACTGGACACCACAGGTCAGAGAACTAAAGTGCCGGATGCCAACCGTATATAAACCATACATTGCCGTATTTCACCGGACAGTGTCCGTTTTCTATCCGGTACCCCAATCCGGTAAGGTCTGACTGAGCCTTTAGTATGGTGTGTGTGAGTGGTGTGGTGTATGATGTGGAGTGTGTGGTCTGGTGTGATGTGGTGTGTGTTGTGTTCCTTATTTTAGTCTTAAGCCGTGTTCACACCCACAACTTTAGGCCGAACTAGATGAGGTGAACTAGATGCGGCGAACTAGTGTCGTGTCCACACACGGAGCGGATTAAGGCGGAAATTGATGTCTGTGCATGAGCAAGTCCAGACTAACCAGCGCCATTTTGGGTTCGTCGACGCCGGCACGAGAGAGTGTGGGTTCGACCTAGATATGTAATGACCGAATCGTATTGGTTTGGAACGGTCAAAACTTCTGCTGGGCAGTGAAACCCTAAAAATAAATGATCAAAAAAATATATGTGCGCCTCTAGCAGGTTCATAGACCAAATTTACCGAAAAGTCAACAAACTAAGGTCTCGACTGTGATGTCCTTAATCCGCCTCATCTAAACCGCTACCGTCCACACAGGCACTATGGGTCGACTCAAGCTAGTTCGCTTCATTTAAACCACCATGCGAGGCGAACTAGATGAGGCGAACTACATGAGGTGACTCAGCCCTAATCCGCCTCAACATCGGGTTCACACGACCAATGTGAGCCGACTTAGATTAGGCGCACTAGATGAGGCGAGTTAACGCCCAGGTGTGAACACGGCTTTAGTCTTAGGTGGCAAAGTGATGGATTGACTAAATAATGGAATCCTAAAGAATCTTTATGGGGGGTAAAAAGCAGCTCAGAATAAAGGTAAAAAAACAAAACCGCCCAAAAGTATAACATTTAAAAAAAGAAAAAAAAACAGTAAAGAGCTGCAAAAACACAAGCGACATGCCAAGTTGGCTCACAACTACTTAGGGTAATCTTTTTATTCGCAGGATCTCGGCACAACATGTGAAGTAATTTGCGTGCACTATGTGGGAGCGGTAACGGGTGTAAGCTTTATCTGTGCACTGTGCACCTATCACTCTGACCGGGCGCCGTGGCCGAATCGGTAGAGTTGTAGGTCTCCCGTGTCGGAGATAGGGAGTTCGATTCCCGGTCGAGTCAAACCAATGACTTACAATACTGGTACTTGTCACTTCCTAGCCTTATGCTCGGCATTAATAGGATATGGCAAGGACTGGTTTGCTCAGTGTCAGGATAATGTGACTGAGTGGGATATCAGGTCATGGTGCTGGTGCCCGAGTCATCATCATCATCATGCTGTCGGTCGCGATGCGACAAAGACTGCTTTCATTACTTGACTGCCGCTCTCCATTTATACTGCTGTCCGAGTGGGGCAGCAGTATAAAGTCACCATGAGTGTGTATGGGATCTCAGGTCATGGGATCTCAGGTCATGGTGACAGTGACATGGTCTCCCAGTGGGGAAGCACTATAAAGTTGCCATGACTGCGCACTGTCACAAGTTGGTACCCATCCTGATATGGCCTGAGATGTTGTCAGGATGTAAAACAACAACAAGCAACCTATGACTCTGCTCTGCCTGTCTGCTTGATTGTGTGGCTGCTATCTTCCCCCATCCCCATCATTACCCCCCTCCTCCCCATCCCTCTCCTCCTCCCCTCCTCCCCTCCCCTGCCCTCCCTTCCTTCTCCCCCACCCCTCCTCTCCCTTCCCTCCCGCTTCCCCCCTCCCCTCCCCTCCTTCCCTCCCCTTCTCCTCCCCTCCTTCCCTCCCCTTCTCCTCCCCTCCCCTCCTTCCCCCCCTTCTCTCCTCCCTCCCCTTCTCACTCCCCCCCCCCCCCATCCCTCCCCCCCCCCCCCCCCCCCACCATCTGGTAGTTCACGTTTTGGTGTTCATCATGTAAGGCAGCGTGCGCGATGTACGCGCACACTCCAGTGGCGTGTTTACCCAGAAGGTTCTCACACTCAGCCGCAGGAAGCGGCATACATTCACAGGTATGGGGGAGGGGGGCAAGTCTGGGGGGGGGGGGCGAGAGAGACAGTGAGTCATAATGCCACAGAGAGACACAATGCCCCATTAAAAAAAGTTATTGTCATCTTTGCCTCATGATCATCTCAAAATATTAAAGGACCAAGGGTTACGTCTGTCACTATCGTATAGCAATAAAATGAATGATTATTTTTATAAGGATATCATTTATAGAGCTTGGAGAGAACAAATCGTACCATTACCATCAATTCTACCAGCACCCACCAACACCACCACCACCACCACCAACACCACAACCACCACCACCACCAACACCACAACCAACACCAACACCACTACCTCTTGAGAACAGAAGCAGTGGCATAATCGGTAGGCATGGATTGGGTGATTGATTCAAGGAGCCTAGGATAGCCTAATGGTTAGGACCCTAGCCTCTGAATGGCAGTATGTGTGGGCTTGAAAACCTGCTTTAAGCGCAATATTTCCAATTTTCATCATCCCACTCCCACCCCGACCCCTCGAAAACCTGCTTTAACTTAAGTTTAAGTGCAATATTTCATCACCCCCTTCCCGATCGACGCCATCATTATTATTTAGCTGCTTCATATATTCAACCATGCCTGGATTCACCCTGTACTTGCAGTACAGGGGTGAACGACAACGTAGTGTAAATACGGGCGAAAATAGCTTTAGTATGGAACAGGAAGTAGAATGCCTGCCTCCAGTATCAAATGGATACTTATATCGGCACAGAGTTGGTGAAATGGGAGAGAATGCAAAAAGACAAGATGGCGTCGATTTCACTTTTAAATTGCATTAAAGTATATGTTTTATTATATTTTCCAACTCAAAAGTAGTGGGTAAATATGAGGACGTACATAAAGAATATATTGTGCTTCTTAAATTAAGAATTTACCAGCTCAGTTAATTTCTCCAGCATGTCGAAATTCTTCGCCAGTTTTTCTAATGGGTTGGTTTTCACCCCTGTACTGGAAGTACTGGTGAATCTTTTATCTAGGGTTCGCCCGCCCCGCCCCACCCCACCCCGGTTGGGTGGGTGGGGGTGGGGGGTGATGTTAATGGCGCGAATAGTTAGACCTCAGGGGGTACACACACAAACCCACCTCACCGCCGTGGTACCTGAATGTGCAGACACGCACTGGTTCAGCCATAGGCCGCCATTGTTTAGGAGCTAGAAAGTGAGAAGTGTCATGTAGGCAATGCTCGGTGAGCATCGGGCCCTGTCGGGAGGTGGCGGTGAGGAGGGAGATCACTCGTCGGTTACTACCTGGGGGGCGCGTCGGACAGGCCTGCACGGAGACGGACACGGACACGGAGACGGAGATGACTGGATGGATGTCCGCAGGTGTGGCAAACTAAGCTCCCATATATATATATATGGGTACGCGTCAGTGTAATGTGTAAGTGTAATGTATGGCCTATAGGTGGCTACAGCAGAGGCTTGCGTTTTGCATTTTGCTAGACTTCATATACATATGTGGCTATGCTTCAATCGCTCACATATTGTGATTTCATTTGGCACAGTATGTGCGTCTCACGCTTGCAGACATGGAGTTAATGCTCATTCATTTGCAGTAAGTTTCCGTTTTTTTTTGGCCATATTACGCAATACCCAACCATATATGTAATATTTATATGTAATCTGCGGCTGCAGCTGAGGATTGCGTCTTGTCAGACTTGCATCTTCTCAGACTTCATATACATATGTGGCTATGCTTCAATCGCTCACATATTGTGATTTCATTTGGCACAGTATGTGCGTCTCATGCTTGCAGACATGGAGTTAATGCTCGTTCATTTGCAGTAAGTTTCCGTTTTTTTGGCCACATTATGCAATACCCAACTATGCTGGTCCGTGGAGACAGAGACGGAGACGACTGAATAAATGGTTGCAGCTGTGGCAAGCTAAGAATTAGTAAGATTCCATATATGTAATATTTATATGTAATCTGCGGCTGCAGCTGAGGCTTGCATCTTCTTAGGCTTACATCTTGTTAGACTTCATGTACATATGTGGCTCTGCATCAATCGCTCACACATTGTGATTTCATTTGACGCAATATGTGCGTCTCACGCTTGCAGACATGGAATCAATGCTCATTCACATGCAGTAAGTTCCCGTTTGCGACATTACGCAATACACAACTACCATGGTCCACCCATGCACGTACATACATGGAATCTTAAGCCCCATTCACACCACAGCTTGCTTTGTTTTGTTTGTTGTTGTTTTACATCTTAGCAAATCTGAGGTCATATCAGGATGGGTACCGACTTGTGACAGTGCGCACTCATGGTGACTTTATAGTGCTGTCCCACTGGGAAACCAGTCCGCCAGCACCATAACCTTGTATCTCACTCAGTCACATTATCCTGACATCTAGCACACCAGTCTTTGCCCAGTCCTAATAATGCTAAGCGCCTGGCTTGGAAGTGAAAAGTATCAATTTTTAAGTCATTGGTTTGACTCGACCAGGGTTCGAACCCACGATATACCAGCACAGGAGACAGACGCTCTCTACGGCTTGCAACAACTGCCGACCACTTTGCTACCAAAAGACTGACTGGTCACCAACTGGTCATCGACTGGTCCCCGACCGGTTGCTGACTGGTCGCTGACTGGTTGCCGACTGATTACCGACTGGTTGCCGACTGGTTGCAGACTGGTTGCTGACTGGTCGCTGACTGACCGGTTTGGTCACAAGGAGGTTTTTGGTGCAGCACCTGCAACCTCCTGGCAACCAAAATGGTTGTAGAGCGGCAGGTTTTTCCTGCCTTTAACATTTTTTTGCTTTGGTGGCAAGGAGACGCCAGGTTCATCCCTGATATTAGCGCTATATATGACAACTTCTCTCCTCCCTTTTCTTTAAAAATAAATAAAAGAAAACCAGCGAGTGGTCGGGGTGTGGAAATTGCACCTGATCTAATATGACTATTATATCCAAAGTGATCTAGTGTCCTGGTAGTAGTAGTGGGGTCAGTAGCAGGAGTGCCCTCCACCATAAATAAACAGTGTCAATGAGTCCTTCGGGTGTAGGTTGTAAAGGCTTGGTCACATACACATTAGTGAACATAGTTGAACGTAGTGGAGGCTAACCTAGTTGAGCGTAGTTGAACATAGTTGAACGTGGTTGAACGTAGTTGAACATAGTTGAACATAGTTGAACATAGTTGAACATAGTTGAACATACTGGCATCCATACTTCTCCGTGATGAGAACGTGTGTGGGCCGTGAGTTCCGATTTAAGCTTAAAGAGAGGTACGTTTGAGGCAGATGTAGCCTCTGTGATGATAACATACTCTAGCGTACTCTAGCTTACTTCTTACTGTACTCTAGCATACTCTAGTGTAGTCTAGCGAACCCTAGCATACTTTGACCCGCACAAAACGTTGGCCGTTTTGCTGTGGTCACATCGCCGTTAGTGGACGAAGTTGAACGTAGTTGAGTGTAGTGGAGGGTAATGTATTTCAACATAGTTCAGTGTAGTTCAATGTAGTTGGACGTACCAGGATCTGTACCGTAATGTATTTATCCGTACTATTAGGTGGGTAATCAACCAAAAGCTGCCGTACCTTAACGTAGTTTAACATAGTGATAGCACGTTTCACCCACGTTAATCTATCCTACGTTCAACTACGTTCACTAAGGTGTATGTGACCAGGGCTTAAGGCTCTGTAGGTGCGTGAAAGGCCCTCCCCGCCTCCAGAGCCTCACACCTAGTCGACATCGTGTATGTATGTATAGAACGCCATCACTCACTGACTCTTCTTACATGTCCACTAAGACTTCACGCCATTTCCCTCCAGCAGTCACTGATGGATGAACCCAGGTTGGTACCGAATAAGTAAGTGTGCACTTGCTGGAGAGGGGTGATTAGTTTAAGTGTTCTTTACCAAAGCACGGTGCAACAGTGTGGTTCCGCATGTATACGTACATATATATACATACATACATACATACATACATACATACATGTTTATATACATACATACATACATACATACACACACACGCACGCACGCACGCACGCACGCACGCGTGCGACGTACGTCGTAGGTGTGGTTGAGTGTTGTATGTAAGTGTGTATGTAAGTGTGTATGTAAGTGTGTATGTAAGAGTGTATGTATGTATGTATGTACGTACGTAAGTGTGTATGTAAGAGTGTATGTATGTATGTACGTACGTTTTACCTCGGTAAACAGCCTCAGGCTAGCCTCAGGCTAGGGAGAGGTAAGCACGTCCGGTACCAGCAATTAGCATATACAACTCACGACTGGATAACGTGTCGTTGGGTTGCTCCGGCAAAATTAGTCTACATACAAGCAAATACGCAGTAAGTATAATAAAAACTGTGGTTAGCTTAATTATGATGCATTAGAGCATCAATATGGAAAGTTTAGACTTTCGTTGGTCCAATTTGGACGAGTTATTTGGTTATAAACAACCAAGGATAGAACACTCGAGTGGGTTTCGCGAAGGAACCAAACCGGTCATTAGCGGTTATGTCAACACCCGGGTCACCGTGTGACTATGGGTAGAGATGTGGGTTTCGCCCTATCTCATGTGGAAATTCTCTCGTACTCTAATAGAGAGTAATGTTGGAGATGCTCCTGGGTTTCTTTTATAGACTCCCCTAGACAAAACTTTTTCAGGCGTTTCTCCGAGTTTCGTAGCATTTTCTCCAACTTGTTGACGTAGTAGTCACAGGTGGGAGAAGTGTGCGGAACAGAGGGATGGGCGGGCCGATACACTGGTCCCGACCCCGCGTAAGGTTTGGGCTTGACCCACAACCCACGCACAAATTTAGCTTATTACGCCTGTGTTATAACGGTATAAACACGTTCTTTAACACCAATAGATGTCCAAATGAGTTTGAAACAACCATATTGTGACATATATATATACCGGGACTGACCAAAAATTTTTGTTTCAGTTCCCGATGGCCACGAAGCGGAGTAAGCGCGGTGCAGCAGCAGCCGAGGGGCGTGTTCCGAGTGGAGTGGACGAGGAGTACGACTCCTCACCCGTGTTGTCGGCAGGGCCGTCGACACAGCCCCGGGCGCATATCCTCTCCGACCCGGACGAGGACGCAGTGCCTGATGTGCCTGCGCCTCCAGATTGGGAGGCTCGCTTTGCAAGATTGGAAAGCCACATCTTGACTGCCAAATCGCCTGTGTCTCGGAAGCGGCGTAGGCCGAGTGTCCAAGAGGATTCATTTGAGGATTTCTTGGACACAGACTCGGCGGTGGAGCTTAAGGCTCCTCCTCCTCCTTCTCCTAAACGGAGGAAGAAGAAGAAACAGGTGATTTCTTCGGGTGATGAATTCACCAAGGAGCGGGCAGAGTCTGGTTTGCGCAAAAAGCGGAAGACTAAGTCCAAAAAGAAGAAGAGGAAGAGGAAATATTCTTCTTCTGAGTCGTCCACTGAGTCTACTTCTACGGAATCAGACTCAGACACCGTATATGAAGGGGTCTATGCGGACATTGGCACTAAAGTGGCTAAGAAGGTGGAGAAGCCAAAGGCTAAGCGGGTTAAAACCACTACGCTTATGCGCGAGACCGTGAATGGTCATTTTCGCACGTTCAAACCGGCGGAGGTTATCTCCAAGTTAGGAGATGAGTTAACAGGCATAAAGGGTGTTCCCAACTCCATCATTAAAGAAATGGATCGGGATGTCAATATGACGGATGACCGTAAGAAGTTTGAGGATGTGTTGCACACAGTGCATAAGGCAGTGTTGGCTACCCTAACAGCTATTGTTCCTGTGGCTAATAGGATGCAGAGTGAAAATAAGTTCTCGTCTTTGGCTAAGACAATGGACAAAGGCATTGCAGTGTTAGCGGCGGCAGGTAATTACCTGTCGTTTCGAAGATATGAAAATGTCTTCAAGTCAGTTTGCACAGATGCTGGCAAAGAAGTGGCTCGCTCTAAGAAGGTTACCGATAATGAGGGGAAGGAGTTTACGCTCTATCTTGCTCCAGAGCCGATTAAAGGGAAACCTTTAGATAATACCAAGATGTTTGGCGGTCAACTACAATACCTCTATAAAGAGGTAGAGACTGCAGCCAAGAGTGGCAAAAACATGGATGGCAAGAAGAAACAGGAAGTTCCTCGTTTCAAAAAGTCACGAGGGGATTTTCGTCCACGACGGTTCACCAGAGGAACCAGACCGAGTTCAAACTTCGGTCAAGGGTTTCGGGGCCGGGGCGCTCGCCCAGGCTGGACCGACAACACCGCACGGCCAATAGGTCGAGGGTTCAACTCGTCGAGACCTTTCCCCAGGGGCGGGTCCAAGTAGAGGTCCAAACACAAACTTTACAAGTCCCTGCAGCCTCTAAAAACACACAAACTGTAAGCAACTTTGTGGCTGGTAATATTAGTAATCATATTTCTGAGTGGCACAAAATTACTAGTGACCAAGAAATTATAGAAATAGTTAGGGGTGTTCAAATTCCCTTTACACAAATTCCTGTACAAAGTATAATACCTTTTCCATATAACATTCAACCAGTTGAACGAGACGCACTAACTAAACAGGTACATAAATTCTTTGAGAAAGGAATTATACAAAAAGTGACACACTGTTCAGGACAGTTTATTTCAAACATTTTCTCGAGACCGAAGCCTAATGGTGATGTTCGAATGATCCTGGATTTAACAATCCTTAATAAAAGGGTGGAATATCGACATTTTAAAATGTTCTCTCTAGATACGGCACGAGATCTGATTACACCAGATGCGTGGATGGCTAGTGTTGATTTACAGGATGCATATTATACGCTTCCCATAATGGAACAATACCGAAAATTTCTTCGATTTATTTGGGATAACCAACTCTATGAGTTTACCTGCATGCCGAATGGCTTAGCTTGTGCGCCACGTTTATTTACTAAATTGCTTAAACCTGTTTTCTCGGTAATGGCGAGGAGGGTCATATAATGTTTCCATACATAGATGATTCTTTTATTATAGCATCAACACAAATTGGTTGTGTGAATGCAGTTTTGGATTTATGTGCATTACTCACTAAATTGGGGTTTTATGTACATCAACAAAAGTCAGTGTTTAAACCAACAAAACAACTCAAATGTTTAGGGTTTATTCTGGATACACAGTCCCTTACAGTGTCGATAACAGAACAAAAACTAATTAAGTTTATGACTACAGCGACTCAGCTTATTAAGTTATCAAAGCCAAAAATTAGACAGGTTGCTGTTCTTATTGGCATAATGACCTCATATGCACCTGCTGTGTTATATGGGAAGGCCCATATTAAGTCGCTAGAAATAGATAAAAATTTAGCGTTAACACGAACTAAAGGCAATTTTGAGCGAAAGATGTTTATTTCGCAAGAAGGGTTACAGGATATTGGATGGTGGATGCAACATATAGCAAGTTCACCAAATCCAATCCGCATGGCGGAACCTAATACAGTAATTACTACTGATGCTTCGTTAGAAGGTTGGGGAGCTCATCGAGATGGGGTCACAACAGGAGGTAGATGGCTTGATGATGAAAAATCAGACTATATTAATGCACTAGAATTGCGTGCTATTTATCTGGGCTTACGTAGTTTAGTAAAGATAAATAAATCACAGGTTAGAATACTAACTGATAATACTACTGCCATGGCATATATTCGTAACATGGGTGGAACCAAATCAAAGTCTTGCAATCAGTTATCTAAACTGATTTGGAACTGGGCACAGGCTCAACAAGTCTGGCTGACTGTAGCGCATATTCCAGGGTCACAAAATACACTTGCAGATTATAAAAGTAGAAATTTCCATGACCATTTAGAGTGGTCTCTCTCTACACATTTGTTTAACTTCGTTTGTGAAAAATGGGGTACACCTGAAGTTGACTTATTTGCATCACGAAATAATAACAAGTTACCCTGTTATGTTTCTTGGCATCCTGAACCGGATGCTTGGAAAGTAGATGCGTTTGCTATTACCTGGGAAAATAATTATTTTTATATTTTCCCACCATTTAGCATTATCAGCCGAGTAGTGAGAAAAATCGGCTTGGAAGGGACACATGCGATACTGGTGGTGCCCGATTGGGACACGCAACCTTGGCTGCCAGCAGTTTCACAACTGGCAAAAGATCATATACGATTCCCAAGAAAACTCGGGAATCTGACGCACCACGGACCGCTAGTGGTTCACGGCGACGTGTCAACGACGCCCCTATTGGCATTCCTTTTCTAAGGAAGCAGCTACAGCAATTTGGATTGGACAGAATTACTGAGGATAGGATAGTATCGGATGCCTGGAGGCCAGGAACTGTCAAAATGTATACAACCTATTTAAAGAAATGGGGTGTACATTGTTTGTTAATGAAAGTTAAGCCAACAAATCCAAAGATTTCACAAGTAGCTCGGTTTCTTCGTTCTCTAGAGGATGAAGGACTTTCCTTTGGATCGATTAATGCGGCGAGGTGTGCGTTATCAATTATATTACCTAGAATTGATGGCGAAACAGTTGGAAAACATTATGTTATTTGTTATTTACTTCGTTCAATTTATCAAAGGAATCCTCCAAAACCAAAGTATAGTCGGTTTTGGGATGTTTCTATAGTATTTAAGTTGTTTCAGGCTTGGCCTCACAACTCGTGGTTAGATATAAAACAGTTAGGTTTTAAGGTCGCGGTCCTGTTATTGTTAGTAACCGGACACAGAGGACAGACGATTGTTGCTTTATCCTTAACTGTATTAGAAATAGACAAGCAACAAGCTACGTTTGATTTAGAAAAATTGCTTAAATCGAACACGTTAGGTGACCCTTTATCAACGGTTCACTTAGACTGTTTTCCGAATGATCGGAAATTATGTGTTGTGTCGGCCATACGGGCTTATATATACAAGACAAAGGATTTACGTGCATCACAACAACTATTAGTGAGCTTTATAAAGCCACATAAGGCGATTTCACGAGACACACTTGCCAGATGGACAATTACGGTGTTGAAATTGGCTGGAGTGGATACGAGTAAATACTCTTCCCACTCAACTAGAGGAGCCATGGTCTCCAAGGCACGGGTGCTTGGTATTTCTGTGAAAAGAATACTAGCGCATGCAGGCTGGAAGACGGCTAAGTCGTTTGCAAAACATTATAATAAACGACTAGAAAAGCCTACCGGCGTTGCAAAGCGTCTTCTCGCCAACTAACAAGAATAGGTGAGAACAAAAATTTAGAATGTTATAATAATAAGAAACTTACATACATACATACGTACACACTTACATACACACTTACATACACACTTACATACACACTTACATACACACTTACATACACACACATACACAATCTCTCCTGATTCCCGACTTCTGGCCGTCTCGCATTCCTAAACTCAAACCGATATGTGTGTGTGTGTGTGAGAGTGAGAGAGAGAGAGAGTGTGTGTGTGTGTGTGTGTGTGTGTGTGTGTGTGTGTGTGTGTGTGTGAAATGATCAGCTAGGTAGCGCACTGCGAAGTCATAAGGGGATGCATACCTGACGCGGAAAGACACAAATAGCAACACATAGCAACACATAGCAGCATATTGCAACACATGACAGTACATAGCAACATATGACAGCACATGGCAACACATGGCAATATGTAGCAGAACATGGCAACAGATAGAAACACCTGGCAACACATGGAAGCACATTGCAACACATGACAAAACCCGGCAACACATGGCAACACATGGAAACACTTCACACAAAAACACCGGGACACAAAAACACATATGGCAACACGTAGCAACACATGGCACCATGTAGAACACCTGGCATCACGTGACAACTCGTAGCAACACATGGCAACACGTGGCAACACGTGGCAACACATAGCAACACATGGCAACACGTGGCAACATGTGGCAACACATAGCAACACATGGCAACACGTGGCAACAGATGGCAACATGTAGCAACACATGGCAACACGTAGCAACACATAGCAACACATGGCAACATGTAGCAACACATGGCACCATGTAGCAACACATGGCAACACATGGCACCATGTAGAAAACCTGGCATCACGTGGCAACTAGCAGCAACACATGGCAACACGTAGCAACATATGGCAACACGTAGCACCACATGGCACCATGTAGAACACCTGGCATCACGTGGCAACTCGTAGCAACACATGGAAAACACGTAACAACACATGGCAACACGTAGCAACACATGGCAACACATAGCAACACATGGCAACACGTAGCAACACATGGCAACACGTAGCAACACATGGCAACATGTAGCAACACATGGCAACACGTAGCAACACATTGCAACACAGCAACACATGGCAACACAGGGCAGCAGTTGGCAACACATTGCAACACACAGCAACACACGGGAACGCATGCCAACACATGGTAGCACACAACAACACATGCCTACAAATGACAACACATGGTAACACATTGCAACACAAAGCAACAGGTAGTAACACGTGGCAACACATGGCAACAGATAGGGACACACAACAACACATGCCAACACATAGCGACACATAGCAACATGTAGCAACACATGGAAACACAGCAATAGGTAGCAACACAGAAAAACACCGCAACGTCTCGCAACACAGAGCAACACATAGAAACACATAACAGCACATAGTTTACAAATCACTGTCACCCTGTCCGTGAAATCAATTAAATTAAGCCAGTCACTTTTCTGAGTACCAGACCTATCCGGCTAGACTTGCAATGTCAAACCTTCAGTACGGTGCAGGATGTGGTGATTGTTTGATGATGTGGTTGGTGGCCGATTATTTGTGGCGCTGGTAGAATGCGGATAGAACAACCACACCGCCTGCCACCATTCATGTCTGATGGGAACCAGAGATTTAACCCGCGTACATTTCACTATGTGTAGTTGTTGTTTTACGTCCTAGCAACATCTAAGGTCATATCAGGATGGGTACCGACTTGCGACAGTGCGCACCCATGACGACTTTATAGTGCTGTCCCACTGGGAAACCAGGCTGCTGGGTCCATGACCTGGTATCCCACTCAGTCACATTATCCTCACAATGAGCACACCAGTCCTTGCCATGTCCTAATAATGCCGAACGCCTGGCTAGGAAGCGACAAGT
Organism: Branchipolynoe longqiensis; assembly: GCA_030323885.1. Taxonomy (NCBI): domain Eukaryota; kingdom Metazoa; phylum Annelida; class Polychaeta; order Phyllodocida; family Polynoidae; genus Branchipolynoe; species Branchipolynoe longqiensis. The sequence continues at coordinate 19,771,344 of CM059194.1, read as the reverse complement.
ATCAATTTTTAAGTCATTGGTTTGAACCCACGATCTGCCAGCACGGGAGCCGGACGCTCTAACTCATTCGGCCATGCTGCCTGGTCATTTCACTATGTGTGGAATGGTGTTGTCACTGTGTACATTTATTGTTGTATGGAGTTATATTAGGATGGTATACATTTCATTCATGGTATGCAGGTATTGCAATACCTCAGGGAGTTTGACGCCCCTGCCCTACAGAGTTGTAAACCACTGCCTTGTGGTCCAGGTCCTCGACAGAACCGAAGTCTAAGGGAGCAAACCCTGAACAGAAAACCATGTCACTGTGGCAGCATCAAGGGCGGTTGATGTATGGAACTCCCAACATCTCCCGACCAGCCACTGCAGGGACAAATAGTTTTGCGCCTGTCTGGACATGTTTGTGACGGTGTGAGACCTCTATTTGCTCCCCGAGAGAGTGCTGCTGGTAACTTGCAAAAGCCAGCAGCACTTCAACACTTTTGCAGGCAGCTGTCATGAAATGTAGGAGAGCGGCAGTCAAGTAATGAAAGCAGTCTTTGTCGCATCGCGACCGACAGCATGATGATGATGATGACGACATTTCATTATGTATCAGGGATGAAAGATCTCCACGATTTTTTATATTTACCGATTAATGTTAATCAAAATGCCAAAGAATCAGGATTCATGTGACAACAGGTGGTTAGTTTGAATCCCATTCATATATTATAACCGTAGATGTTTCTAGAACATTAAATCTAAAGAAGAAATAGTTATATATGGGTGATAATATAATCACAACAAGGATATTTGAAACCTGACTAACTGCATTTTTCCGCAATTCCCTGACAGTGCTAATCCTATGGGAGGAAATCTGCGCTTTCGCGGAAATTCGCCGGCGGTGTAATAATCTCGGCTTGATTTCCGCGTTTTTTTGCCTGAGACCACTTTCATCCCTGATGTATGGAATGCCATCATCTTGATGTACATTTCATTATGTATGGGAATGCCATCGTAACGGTATGCATTCCATTATGTATGGATTGATATCATGATAGTGTACATTTCATTGTGAACTGACATCTGGATGATGAGAATTTAAATAAACTTTATGTGATGTATAATGTATTATGCGAGTATAAAGGCAAGGAAGGGAAATACTTCTTTATTATTGTATACCTTTTGCTTCTAAGTTTTATTTCCATCTTCCTGTACATTCGCGACCTGTGGTGCCGCCACTGGCTATTCCCGTCCCTAACGGACGCGACAACTTCACCCGCACTGGAGGATTTCACACTTGATTCTCAAATTGTGTCTATTTTGTACTACAGCAGCCCCCTTATATCCCACTCAGTCACATTATCTTAACCAGTCATTGCCTTATTCAAGTAATACTGAACACCAGGGTAGGTAGATATGCTGAGCACCAAGTATTAAGTTTGTAAGTCAAGAAAAGCTTGGAATCCTATAAGACTTTAAAAGCCCGGTCACATACACGTTTGTCGATGGAGTTGAACATAGTGGAGGCTAACATAGTTGAACATACCGGCATCCATACTTCTCCGTCATGCTAACTTGGTAATAATGTGGGTGGGCCGTGAGGTCCGATTTAATCTTTGGACATGTTCAAAAGAGCGCTACGTTAGAGGCTAATGTACTGTGGTGAAGTCTCCGTACTCTTAATGTACTCTATCATACTCTAGCGTACTTGGATGTAGTTGAACGTAGTTCACCGTAGTAGAGGCTAACATATGTTGAATGTAGTTGAACATAGTTGAACATAGTTGAACATACCGGCATCCGTGCCGGAATGTATTTATCCGTACCAAAACCTACCCTACCTTAACGTTTTTTTCACTGTAGTCTAACATACCTACACCAAGTTTGACCCACGTTATGCCAGGTACACACATAGCGTATAGGATTCGCGCACTAAAACTCCCGATCAGCTTAAAACTGAAGTCGGGCCGATTCATTTTTCGAATCGGGAATCGCAATCGTAGTGCTAGCGCACAACTACCGTTTTAGCCCTAAAAATTAGTTTTTAGTCGTGAATCGCAATCGGTAGGTGTGCTAGGGGAGTGCACACCTCACGATTTTTGGGCAGTTTTAGATCGTATACGCTAGGTGGGTGCGGGAAAACGATCGCATATGCTAGGTGTGTACCGGGCATTAATCTATCCTATGTTCAACTACGTTCTACCACGTTCACTAACGTGTATGTGACCAGGGCTTGAGAGACAGCAATGGACACAACTTTAACTTGTACATGCGTTAAAGTGACACAGTCCGATGGTTTTGAGGCTCTGCCATATCTATGAGGTTGAGTGTTATAATCTACCTTACTTTAGTTTCAAGTAACTTATATTTTACAGGGTTAACTTTGGAGACATAAGTGCTCAGTATCTAAGTTGGATACATAGAATTAAATTACATCAGTGTTTTTGTTTAAACGATGCTTTCATCGGCTTGTGCAGCTAAAAAGTTGCATATTCCGATGATTTTGAATTTCTGTAATTTCCTAAGACAAGTTATATTAGGTTGATCATTATAACATACCTTACTTTAGTTTAACAACACTTTTATTTGAAATGGCTAACTTTGGAGATATTTGAAGTACAATCATGCAGAATTAATTTTGGCAAGCACGCCAAAACTCGGAACGCCATAGGCTTCTGCAATAAGAGGTTCTATTAAATTGCTTCAGTATCCCCTTCTGTGTGGTGACAAATGTTTAATAGTGCACCAGTATCCAGGGATGAAAGATCTCCGCGATTCCGCGGATTTCCGGGATTTTTCAATCCGGCAGCACCATCAGCGTAGATCTACTGGACAATACGTGGTGCAGACGCCGCAGCACTATCAGCGTATACTACTAATAAAAGCTCCAAACGCCGCAGCATTATCATTGTATACTACTAATAATGCGTCAAACGGCACAGCCACGATATACAAATATTTGAATTGATTCCGGATTTTCCGCGATTCCCTGACAATGCTAAACCTATGGGAGAATATCTGTATTTCCGCTTTTTTTCCGGGAGACAACTTTCATCCCTGAGTATCTAAGTTAGGCATGTAGAATCATATCTATATAATTGTTTTGGTTTTAAAAATTTGATGTTTTAACTGGACAATACAGCTTTAATATTATGATGAAAAGAAGCTAGAAGATGGCGGCGTGGGACACGGCGGGGGTGGGGGTGGGGAGGGGGGGGGGGGAGATGCGGCACCATCAAAACTTCGCCCTCCCACCGCCTAGGTAAATAATTGACTACAACATTGACAAAGTGTCATCTCAAGCCGGGGGCTGCGGGGAGGTGAATAGCAGGCGGCCCGGCGGGGGTATCTCCCGAGGGCCGCCCGGCCCGGGAGCCAGTTGGGTCGGGCATCAATCGATACGCGCTGGTTATCCAGCCCCGGGGCCTTCTCCCGACCGGCAACCAGCGGGTGGTTCTACCGGTAGTCGTCGCAGTGGCAGTGGCAGTCGCAGTGGCAGTCGCAGTGGCAGTCGCAGTCGCAGTCGCAGTCCCCATCCCCCAGTCCCAGTCCCAGTCCAAGCCCCAGTCCAAGCCCCAGTCCAAGCCCCAACCCAAGCCCCAACCCCAGCCCCAACCCCAGTCCCAGTCCCAGTCCCAGTCCCAGCCCCAGCCCACAGCCACAGCCACAGCCCACAGCCCACAGCCCACAGCCCACAACCCACAGCCCCCAATCCCACAGCTCCTAACCCACAGCCCCAAACCCCCACAGCCCACATGCGCACCCCACCGCGTCGCGCCCTCTGGTGTGGAGGGAGGGAACGACCGTGATTTGATCTTTGTGGGCATACAGAACAACCCAGACCAGACGGGATGGCCGAATGAGTTGAGCGTCCGTCTCCCGCTTTTGGTAAATTGTGAGATTCGAACCCATGGGTTCGAACCCTGTCGAGGCACTCCGCATTAATAGGATAGGGCAAGGACTGGTTGGCTCAGTGTCAGGATAATGTGACTGAGTGGGATATTGGGTCATGGTGCCAGTGGCCTGATTTCTCAATGGGGCAGCACTATAAAGTTGCCATGAGTGCACTGTCACAAGTCGTTACCCGTCCTGATATGACCTTAGATGTTGCGAGGACGTAACACAACAATAAACAACAACTCACACACATATTCTCACACACCACACCCACACCACACCCACCCTCACATCCATCCTTACATACACTCCCTCACAAACATCCTCCCATCCCCTCACACACACACCCTCTCATCCCTCTCACACACCCTCACACACATCCGTCCTATGACTTTAGATGTTGCCAGGACGTAAAACAACCAACCAACCACACACACTCACACACACACACTCACACTCACACCCACACCCACACAGCTCGTCCTCGCACCTCCCGCCCTGCCCTTAATCAGACCCGATGTTTGTATTAGGTTGCACGAACAGACACATGCTTGGCTGAGTAACAAGTCAACATGGTCCTCCGCATAATTGATTACACACGGACCAACCGAGGCCTGCTGTGTGTGAACGTGTGTGCGTGTATGCGTGTGTGTGTGTGAGTGTGTGTGTGTGTCGGTAGGTGGAGCAGTAGCAGAGAAGCCAACTGCTCCGATTTCGTAGGAAAACCCCCGATTTTGGCTACTTTCTTCCGATATTACGATTCCATGTGCAAATCTACCGATTTTCACTCTCACAGGCAAAATCAGCTACTTACAGCAGCTTAAAGATATCGGCAGCTCAAGGTGGCAAGCAGAGCCTAAAAAATGACACATGGACGCATGGTGGGATACATGGTGGGACTTGTATGAAAAGATATATAATATAATTTTATACACATATTATATATTGTATGATTATAATATGTCATGATATATGTCTGATTGTTGTGTCATGTGTTGCCGCATAAAAATTTATCTTCCCAATAAAATGTTAAAATCTTCCTATTTTTTTGTCACACAATGTTTGCATCTCTGGCGTGGAGGTGTGTGTGGGGTGTGAGGGTGAGGGGTGTAGCAGTGGTGGTGGGGGGTGTAGCAGTGGGGGTGTGGGGTGTAGCAGTGGGGGTGGGGGGTGCTATTATTGTGGGTGCACGGGAAGAGAACAATGTTGATGGTGTTAATTTAAAGTTGCATAGACCGATGGTTTTGAATTTCTGCATTTTTATTGAGATAAATAAAATAGATCGATGACTATTATCTACTTTACATTAGCTCAAAGTTACTTTTATTTTAAATGGTAAACTTTTGAGATATTTTAGGTGCAAACATGGAAAATTAGTTTTGGCAAGCTTATCAAAACTCTAACACCATACATAGACTTCTGCAGTAACAGGTTCTGTTAAATTGACTCAGTATTGCCTTCTACGCAGAAACAAAGGCTTAATAAGTAAGTGCATCAGTATCTAAGTGAGATATGTAAAATCAAATCTAGATAATTGGTTTGGTTTTGAAAATTTGATATTTCATCGGACCATGCAGCTTTAAGAACTGGGAAAACAACATAAATGCGGTGGTGGGGGTGAAGTGTGGGTGGGGGCTGGGGGTGGGGGTGGGGGGAGTTGCTAGCCCAATAAAAGCACAGTTAAGTTCAAGGTGTTTGTAGCTATATTTTATATTTTAAATATCAAGCGATGGCAAGGGAAGTGTTGCTGGTTATGGGGTGTGGGTGTGAATGGGGTGTGGGTGTGAGTGTGCGGGTCAGGGTGAGTGTGGAGGTGCGTGTGAGTGTTGGGGTGTGTGTGGATGTGGAGATGGATGAGTGGTGGTATGGGGGTGGGGCGGAAGGATTGGTGTAAGTGTGGGGGTGGGTGAGTGTGGGTGTGAGGGTGTGAGTGGGGGCTGTCACACCTAATCAATGCTCACGTCTACCAGTCTATACGAAACAAGTTGGCTTCCCCCCCTCACCTTTCTGTGCTATCTAAAGTTCGCTAAGTTAACACCAGGATCCCATTGGTTCAAACACAGGGCATAGTCGAGTGGATAAAGTAGCCACCTACCGTGCGGGAGTCTTGTTCCGAGTAAAACCAAGTTCATTGTCAGGATAATGTGACTGAATGGGATATTGTGTGCTGGTGACCGTGGGAGTTTCATGCCAGTGAGGCAGGCACTATAAAACTGCCATTAGTCCACAGTCACAAGTAGTCACCTGTCATGATATGATCCTAGATGTTGATAAGACGTAAAACCCCAATCAATCACCTATCATTCCATGGATAAATGCTTTCTGATTAAAGCTCCATACTTCGATGAAAGCAACACATTTTCTAAACCACAACAATGACCCAGATTTTATTTTCCATATTTAACTTAGATACTGATGCACTTATTAAGTCTTTGTTGCCACATAGAAGGGGATAGATACTGAGTCAATTTAATAGAATTGGTTACTGCAGAAGCCTATGGTGTCAGAGTATCGGTGTACCTGCCAAAATCGATTCAGCATGTTTGCACTTAAAATAACTCAAAAGTTAGGAATTTAAAATAAAAGTTACTTCAACCTGACGTGAGATAGATTATAACAATCAACCTAATATGTTTGTCTCTGAAAATGACAAAATCTCAAAACCATCGGACTATGCAACTTTAAGAGAGTGCTAGAAAAATTAATGGAAAGACTGTATGTGCATTTGTTATCGCTCTGCTGAGAACTTTTGTTGTTAATCATTAGTAAACTTCAACTCTCATTTCTCGATGTTATTTTGGTGTTATTTAAGCTGTTTGGTGCATACCTAAGTTTGTTTTGTTTTTAAAAGAAAAGAAATCCCTTACATCATAAGCTCCACCGAGGAAACTGTCGACTGAAAATTAGTGACCTGCTGGCTACACATAATAATAATAATAATAATAATAATAATAATAATAATAATAAGTACTTTTTTTAAAGCCTCCCCTCACCTGCTCACAGATAAGTTTGTAAATCCTGTTAATCTTGGAGTCAATCTACCCCCCCCCCCTCCCCCTAAATGGAAGCTCCTAAAAGGGGCGGCGAGATGCTGGTTGAATGGGACTTTGAAGGTCATTTAGATAACCTCTAAAGGTCATTTAGTCCTGTACAGAATTAGGACCGATGGGATCTGCATTCCCAAGGGTAGTCTCATTGGGGTAGTGATCCATCCCTTACCCCCCCCCCCCCCCCCCCCCTCTCTTCCCCACCCCTTACCCTCCCCTCCCCCTCCCTTCCACTCCCTTCTTTCTCCCTTCCCCTCCCTTCCCCTCCCTCTCCTTCCCCTCCCTCCCCTTCCCCTCCCTTCTCCCTTCCCCTCCCTTCTCCTCCCTTCTCCTCCCTTCCCCTCCTCCCTTCGCTCCCTTCTCCCCTCCTTCCCCCCCTTCTCCCCTCCTTCCCCTCCATTCCCCCTTCCTTCCCTTCCCCCTTCCTTCCCTTCCCCCCCCCCCTTCACCTCCATTCCCCCCATTTTCCTCCCTTCCCCCTCCCTTCCCGCCCTTCTCCCCCTCCCCCTTCCTCCCTTCCCTCCCTTCCCCCTCCCCTTCCTTCTCCCTCCATTTCCCCTCCTCCCTTCCCTCCCTCCCTCCTCCCCTCCCTTCCCATTCCCTTTCCCTTCTCCCCTCCCTTCCCCTCCCTACCCCTCCCTACCCCCCTTTCCCCCTCCTTCCCTTCTCCTCCCTTCTCCCCTCCCTTCCCCCCTCCCCCCCCCTCTCCCCCCCTCCCCCACACCTACACATACACCGCTTGGACTGTTAGTGTTACCCCAATGGGATAATGCTCCCACACCAAGCATCTTACTCACCATTCCAATCATTGGGATTTTTTAGAACTGATATGAGTTGTTTGCTATGTTGTTGGTATTATTATTATTGTTGTTGTTGTTGTTGTAGGTGTGTCTTAAAGCCGCAGCTAACAGCAACAGAAGAGTTGGCCTGGGTTGGAGCTCCCAGCCCGCGCCCCGTGGACGCTGGTGCTGGTCTGTCACGTGGTTTTGTCGCAAAGGTGGCGGGGTCTGTTGGTAAAACGGTCTCACCCGGGACCCTGACGTTCGTGTGCTTGTTAAACCACAACCCCATGAAATTAACCCTTTCACTGGCCTTTTACACGCCACCTTCACCCGCATACATACACACACATACACGCGTGCACACTCGCGCACACATACATGTACACATACCTACCCACACCGACACCCCCGTCCCTACCTACACCCACACGCGCACACGCACATGCATACATACATACATACATACATACATACATACATGCATACATACTTACATACATACATACATACATACATACATACACACACATTACATACATACAACACTACATACATACACACATTACATACATACATACATACATACATACATACATACATACATACATACATACATACATACATACATACATACATACCCACACCCACACATACACATACATACCCACACAGACACCCCCATACCTACCTACCTACACACGCACACACACCTACCTACACACGCACACCCACCTACCCACACACACATACATACCCACACAGACACTCCCATACCTACCCACGCACACATACATACCCACATCCATATCTACATCCATATCCACATCCACAGCCATATCTACACCTACACCCACACCCACATCCACACCTCCAAGAACAACACTTCCTACCCGTACCGACATTACCGGACGAATCGGTAGAGCACAGGCTTCCCGTGCGGAAGGTCGGGAGCTCGAATCCCAGCTGAGTCAAACCAATGATGTACAACAAATGTATACTTGTCGCTACTGAGCTTAGAGCTCTGCATTAATAGGATATGATAGAATAGGATAGGATAGCACAAGATCAGGATAATATGACTTGAGTGGGATATCGGGTCATGGTGCCGGCATCCTGGTCTCCCATTGAGGCAGCACTATAAAGTTGCCATAAGTGTGCACTGTCACAAGTCAGTACCAGTCCAAATATTACCTAGATGTTGCTAGGAGATAAAACAACCAACCGTACAGGCACAAACCCATATCTACACACCCATACCTGTACACACACACGCACACATCCATGCATCCACCCCACCCCACTTACCCCCACACCACACCTACAGCCCCCCGACAGCTCTCCAGCTACCCTCATCTGTCAGACTTCCATTTACACTTTGATTTATGACCATTTTCTTCAAAATAACAAACAAATATAAACTTTCTTTCATTGCAGATTTCAGATGACATTTAGTTCATTCACATGTCATCCTAATGAATTATTTGATTCTTGATACAGGTATCAAGGAGAGAAACCATGCTATTTAAAGCAGCATAGTCCGATGACGCATCAAATTTTCAAAACCAAAGCAATTATCTGGAATTGATTCTACCTATCTAACTTAGATACTGATGCACTTATTACGCATTTGTCGTTACATATAAGGGAATAGTGAGGCAATTTAATAGAACCTGTTAATTGCTAAAGCCTGTGGTGTCAGAGTTTTGGCATGTATGTCCAAAATAATTTGACATGTTTTCACTTCAAATATCTCAAAAGTTAGCCATTTAAAAATCAACCGTGTTTGAGGCTCAAGTAAGCAGGGATGAAAGATCTCCGCGATTTTGCAGATTTTGCAGATTTTTCCTGTAGCTTTAAGTGTATACTAATACATTGCGCCTGTCCTGATATGACCTTAGATGTTGCCAGGATGTAAAACTCCAACAACCAACCAATATGTTGTTTCACGCTGCAGCACCATCAGCGTATACTAATATGTGGTGCAAACGCCGCAGCACTAGCAGCGTATACTACTAATGCCTTCAAACGCTGAAGCAGGGTCAGCGTATACTAGTACTACTAATACATGCTTCAAACAGTGTATCACTATCAGCATATACTACTAATACGTGCTTCTAACGCCGCTGCACTATCAGCGTATACCGATATGTGGTGCAAATGCCGCAACACTAGCAGCGTATACTACTAATACATGCTTCAAACGGCGCAGCATTATCAGCATATACCAATATGTATGAAACCCGACTTCCTGGAATTTTCAGGGATTCCCTGACAATGCTAATCCTATGGGAGAATATCAGCATTTCCGCTTTTTTTCCCGGAGACCACTTTCATCCCTGAGTAAGGTAGATTATAACAACCAGCTTAATATATTTATCTCAGAAAAATGCCACAAGCTCAAAACCATTAGACTACGCAACTTTAATATTAATGTTCTTATTAATACGAATATTACTATGGCTAATATTAATACATTAATATTAATATATCAATATTAATATACTGTAATCAGTCAATCTATCTAATGTTAATATACTGTGATCTAGTATTCGCTTTAGTATGTCTGTTTTATTTTCCAATATCGTAGAAAAGAATATAGAAATGTATCACAGATGTGTCCAAAATGCACCACAGAGCATCTAACATTTTAACATTTTTCTGCGGAAGTACCCCGAGACCACCCACTATAACATCCTTTAAGATTTTCTGGTTTTTGATATTCCAATGTTGACAACCCTGTATATGTAATACATACGTATATGTAATACTATTACATATAAGTATATATCTAATATTATTGTATATGAACGTACTATTACTAATAGTAAAGGACGAAACCCATGCTATTTAATACTAATGTTGTTATTAATATGGCTAATATTACTATGAGTAATATAATATTTATATACTGATATTAATTTGTTATTAGAATATTAGTCAATATACCCAGTGTCAATATAATATGATCTAGTATTAGCTTTTAGTAAGTCTATATGTGATGGTAAGAAGGGGCCCTGCTGTCGGTATGGGGGGGGGGGGTCTAGCTACCTTATGGTTAGGGCAGGTGGTGTGCTGGTGCTACCTAGGTATACCATTAGTAGGCGGTGTGGCGTGTCTGCTCTGAACATCAGCAAACCATAAATTTGTTATACGGTCTAAAGTGATGTTAGAGTACAAAATTACTCTACTCTCACCAGTTAAATTTCCCCCAGTCCCTCCCCTAAATAGAAGGGAAAACACCTGTAATTCTGTGTGGGTGCCGGTGTCGCAGTTTCCGCCGTCCACCATTTTCCGTGGTATGCATCGCTTCCGCGCATGCATCAAAATCGAACAGCATCGTCACTAACCTTATAAATTTAATATAATGTTTTTGGTAAAGATGTTTTCTATATGTGGACCAAGCGATTTGTTTCTAGGTGGTGTGGTTTTAGAGATATTTCACTTTTTCTGTATTTTCTGTATTTTCTGTATGAAGATTGCTCACGACCATTAACAATGCCTTGAGTTTGAGGGTACGAGCAGTGCAAAACATTAATTTTATTCAAAATTAATAGAAATCAAGCACCCTAACCTTATAAATTTAATATAATCTATTTGGTAAAGATGTTTTATATATGTGTACCAAGCGATTTGTTTCTAGGTGGTGTGCTTTTAGAGATTTTTCACGTTTTCTGTATGAAGATTGCTCACGGCCATTGACAATGCATTTGAGTGGAGGCGTACCTCGGAAACTGGAGGACGGCGGAAACTGCGACACCGGTGCCGATGTGGATGTGGGTGTGGTTGTGGGTGTGGATGTGATGTTATTTAAATCAAAGTGGTTTCAGGCCGTTTAGCCCTATTTTCACGGTGGCGGTGTCAGTTTCATGGCTTCGCTTACAAACACAATAATGGCTTAAAAAAACACTTTTAAAAACCCCATACAAAACGTGGTTGGGGTATTTTTGTTGGAAATCTAAAGTGGGTATAAAAGGGGGGAAAATGACTGCCTGCTTGTGTGCCATCGCTGTTTGGTTTAAGAAGTATGTGGCGGTTTACTCTGTTCACCTGACCACACAGGTGGACACGGACAGGTGCAGTGCAGTATATGGGGGTCGTCGTGTAGAACTATAATTATATATGTCACTTTGTATTACAGTACAACCCATTAAACCAAGCTCGGTTAAACCAAACGATCGGTTAATCCCAACTTTCTTTTTGGGCGGCCCGGCAAAATACTACCATTTTTCATATAAAAAAAGTTGGTTAAGCCAAAGTATCGGTTAATCCAAACAAAATTGTCGGCCCCAGGCCACTTCCGGTACAGTTAAACCAAACTTTCATGTGGTTTTAAGGTCATCTGAGATTTTTGTTATATGATAAATGGTAGTATTTTGCCAGGTCGCCGAAAAAAGTTTGGATTAACCGATCGTTTGATTTAAGCGAGGTTGGTGTAATGGGGTTAAACTGTATATATACATAAAAAAAACAATAATCCTAGTGTCCACACACATTGTACATTCATAATGCAGCCCCGTTTTTGCCAAAGCCAAGTCAAAGTCAAAGCTCGGTTAAACCAATGATCGGTTAATCCAAACAAATTTCTAGGGTCCCTTCAAGTTTGGTTTAACGGGGTTATAATGTATATATATTAAATTTATTTTGTTATATATATATGTGAGTTTGTATACATATATACACACATGCATATACATAATATACAGTTAAGACCTCTCTAAATCGACCGACCATTGCCATGGGATTTTAAATGCATGTGGGAGGTTTAGGGAGTTTTTTAAAATATAGTTTCAATGGTATTGTAAGGGTGATCGTTTGGGATCCGAATAAAGCGATTGATATAGGGGAATGGTCGGTCTGTAGATATGGTCGGTTAGAGAGGTTTTACTGTATACATGTATATGTACATATGTACATACACACACATATACACATATACATTTATACGTATATACACACGCATGTATGTTCGCAGATATGTGAGTTTGTATATATATTTTTATATTCTTATATTCTTATATAAGAGTTTGTTTATATATATATATTATTTTGTGAAGTATATATATATAAATTTTTATATATATATATATATATTAATATATATATATATATATTTTACCTCGGTATATAGCCTCAGGCTAGCCGCAGGCTAGGGAGAGGTAAGCACATCCGGGTCCAGCAATTAGCATAAGCAGCTCACAGCGGGAGGGCATTCGCTGAGCTGCTCTGGCAGGATTTAACTACTACAACACTTTAACTAACTGTAAGTATTGAGAAATTGCGATAAACTTCTTAAGGATGGTTTATAGCATCCCATTATGAAAGCTTAGAACTTTCTCAGGTCCGATTTGGACATGTTTTGGTGTTATAAAAAACACAAGGATAGAACGCTTATGTACAGAACCGAAACCGATACCGCTTGATATAGCGAAACCTGTATACAGACAGGCAGAGATGTTAACCCGAGTTGCATCTCCTAAGGAAATTCCTCCGAACCCTGAAGAGGGTTTTGTTGGGGATGATCCTCAGTTTCTTTTATAGACTCCCCAGACCGGTTTTTGAGGCGAGCCTCCGAGTTTCGTAATATTTTCTTCAACTTGCTGGTGCAGAATGCCGCGTGTGGGAGAAGTGTACGAAACAGAGAGAGCGGGCGTGCCAATGGCCGCCCCTCCGTATGGTTGGTTTCACTACCGATAAAACCTACGGCATACCATTAGCTTAACGCCTGTATACAGAATGGTGTAAACACGTTACTCTATACCATAAGAATAATACCTCAACCCAGTTCTGGGGCTCACTTTGTGACCATGTTGAGATGATACCGGTATTAAGTAACTTTTTTGTTACAGAAACCGATGGCCACCAAGCGAAACAAGGTTCCGCCGGCAGCGGCAGAAGGCCGCATGCCCTCAGGGTACGATTCGTCGCCGCCACAGACGCGTCCACCGTCACCACAGCCAGGAGCTGGTCCTTCGGATAAGGATAGCGGAGAGGAGGACCTAGAAGAAAAGATCGTCAGACTTATGGAGAAATACAAAAACACGCAGCCCATTACACGGGTTTCCTCTCCTCCCATCCCAGACGACGACTGGGAAGACTTTTCGGATGATGAAACAGAATCAGCATTTGAGGTTCCGAAACCGAAAGTCAAAAGGCGCAAAAGACCCGTGAGTAGCTCAGGTGATGAATTCACCAAGGTCAACAGGAAGCGGGTTAAAAAGACCAAGAAAAACAAAAAGAAGAAGGACTCATCATCTGATGATTCAGATGACTCGTCCTCAACTGACAAAGAGCGGATGTTTATGCAAGGATAGGGGCGAAAATTAAAAAGAAATGCCCGTTGGCGAAAGCAAAGAGGTTGCGTACCACAACCATGATGAGGGAAACGTTAAAGGGACATTTCCACACGTTCAAACCCGCTGAGGTGATCAACAAGTTAACCGAACAAATCTCGGGAATCAAAGGGGTTCCCGAGTCCATCAGCAAAGAAATGGATGCAGGTATCCATCTCTCGGATGAAAGACGGCGTTACGAGAACGCGTTGTGTACGATCCAAAAAGCAGTGCTCGGAGCTCTGACTTCTATAACTCCGGTAGCAAATAGAATGCAAGCCGAGAATAAATTCTCGTCGCTTGCACGAGTCATGGATAAAGGCATTGCGCTGCTTACCGCAGCGTCGAACTTTATGACTTTTCGACGTTTCGAGAACGTCTATAAGTCGGTGACCACAGATGCTGGCAAAGAAGTAGCCAGGTCTAAGAAAGTAACGGACAATGACAGTAAAGAATATACACTTTACCTCCCACCAAAGCCAGTGCTAGGTAAGCCGCTGGACAAAACCAAAATGTTTGGGGGACAGCTAGCGCACCTCTTTAAAGCAGTGGAAGTAGACACTAAAAGCGCTAAGAACACTGACAGGAGTAAAAAGTTTGACAACCCCAGCAAATTCCGACGCCCCCGCTCGGATTTTCGCTTCCGCCGAGGAGGCAGGCCGGGACGAGGAGGTCCATCCTTCGGGTTCAATCCCAGAGGATGAGGCAGAGGAGAACGACAGACCACGGGGTGGAATGATAACCGCGGGTACAAAAGGGAGTTTACACCCAGACCCCAGTTCCCACAGCCAGGAGCCAAGTAGAGTCGACGACACAGACTTCTACCCTCAACATGGTGTCTGAAGAGACACAAACATATGTAAGCAAGTTTAAGGCAGGCAATATCCTGAACTGTTTACAAAACTGGTGTAATATTACAACTGATAGCGAAATTTTGGACATTGTTAAAGGGATTCAAATACCGTTCACAGACATACCAAAACAGAAAAGAGTTCCGTTCCCATATAAATTTAACACACAAGAAAAACTACAAATTGATTTTCAGGTTTCTCTTTTTGAGACAAAGAGAATTATTGAACGAGTACCAAACACAGAAGGACAGTTTATTTCTAATGTTTTTTCTAGGCCGAAACCAAATGGCGAAATTCGCATGATTTTGGATTTAACAAAATTAAATGAATCGGTTACATACAAACATTTAAAAATGTTCTCATTAGAAACGGCGAGAGATTTAATTACGCCGGAAGCCTGGCTCGCCAGTGTAGACTTAAGAGATGCGTATTACACAGTCTCCATTTGCAAAGAACACAGACAATTTCTGAGATTTATTTGGAACGGTACCCTCTTCCAATTTACATGCATACCTAATTGTCTAGCTTGCGCACCTCGACTGTTTACAAAGTTATTAAAACCTGTTTTTGCAGTCATGGGTAGAATAGGACACACAATGTTCCCATACATAGATGATTCATTTATTATGGCAGAATCCTTTGACAAATGCCAAACAGCAGTTAATGATTTGTGTGATTTATTAACAGATTTAGGTTTTTACATTCATGACAAGAAATCTGTTTTCGTCCCGAATAGGGAATTAAAATGCTTAGGTTTTCTGATTAACACCAAGCCCCATGACCGTATCTCTAACGGAACAGAAACTACAGAAGTTTCATGACACGGCCTCCCAGCTACTTGACATATCCAGGCCAAAGATTAGACAGGTCGCCGTCCTTATCGGTATAATGGTCTCGTATGCACGGCTGTTCTTTATGGAGCGGCGCATATCAAGTCTCTAGAAATAGACAAGAATAGAGCGTTAGCACGCACAAAAGGTAACTTCGAAAGACCAATGAACATTTCCCAAGACGGGTGTAAAGACATTTTTTGGTGGATCGAGAATATTAATAACTCTCCCAATCCCATTCGAATGGGTCAACCCAACACGGTAGTTACTACCGATTCTTCATTACATGGTTGGGGAGCTCATCGAAATGATGTAGCAACAGGGGGTAGATGGTTAGAAAACGAAAAATCAGACCATATTAATGTTCTTGAATTAAGAGCGATTTACTTGGGCCTTTTGAGTCTAATTAAAATACCTAAAAATAGGGTTCAACTTCTGACAGATAACACTACAGCTATGGCATATCTCAGGAATATGGGAGGTACAAAGTCAAAAGAATGCAATAACTTGGCACAGAGTATTTGGAACTGGGCGCAACAACATCAAATATGGTTAACCATATCTCATATCCCAGGGTCGCAAAACGTCCTGGCTGACAAAAAGAGAAGAGTCTTTCACGATCACTTAGAATGGAAATTGAACACAAAAATTTTCAACAAAATTTGTCAACAATGGGGGTCACCTACGGTAGACTTATTTGCATCAAGAAATAATTTCAAAATTAACAAATATGTGTCATGGCACCCAGAACCATTTGCTTGGCACATAGATGCTTTCTCACTAATTTGGGAAAATGAATTTTATTACATTTTCCCCCCCTTTAATATCATTACCAGAGTGGCACGAAAGATAAAGATGGACCGGTCCCACGCCATCCTGATCGTCCCCGAATGGGACACACAACCGTGGCTAGCGGGACTAGTCTCGACAGCCAGAGACTGCCTCAGAGTCCCAAAATCCCGAGGAAATCTAACTCACCAAGGCCCTCTGGAACATCACGGCAACGTAGCAACAACACCATTGCTTGCATTCCTTTTCTGAATAAATACCTAGAACAATTTGGTTTAGACAAAATTACACAAGAACGGTTGGTGTCGCATGCGTGAAGAAAAGGAACAGTCAAAATGTATACCACATATTTGAAGAAATGGGGCGTTTACTGTCTTATTCAAAAGGTTAAACCTATGAATCCAACTATTGCCCAAGTGTGCAGATTTTTCAGGATGTTAGAACAAGATGGGCTAGGTTACGGCGCAATTAATGCTGCCAGGTGTGCTCTCTCGATCATTCTTCCCAGGTTAGGGGGAGAAACAATGGGTAAACATCACGTAATACACTGGGTACTAAGGGGGATTTATGAAGAAACCCACCTAAACCAAAATACGACCGATTTTGGGATGTGTCACTGGTGTTCAAAATGTTTAAGGATTGGCCACATAATAGATTTCTAGATATAAAACAATTAGGGTTTAAGTTAGCACTTTTATTACTGTTAGTCACAGGTCATCGAGGCCAAACTATAGTGGCACTTTCACTCGATGGACTGGAAATAGATAGAAGGCAAGCGACCTACGATTTAACAACATTGTTGAAATCTAATCGCATAGGCGACCCTTTGTCATCAATTGATGTAACGCAATTCAAGGACAATCCAAAACTGTGTGTAGTATCTGCGATTAGAACATATATATCCAAGACACAAGGAGTTAGAAACTCAAGACAATTATTGATAAGCTTTATTAAGCCACACAAGGGCATTTCAAGGGACACACTGGCCCGTTGGACAATTAATGTGCTAAAGATGGCAGGAGTGAATACAGACAAATATGCGTCACACTCAACGAGAGGAGCCATGGTGTCAAAGGCACGCCTCCTAGGAATTTCGGTCAAGCCCATACTAGCGCATGCAGGATGGAAGACCGAACGATCGTTTGCTAGACATTATAACAAGCGTTTGGAGAAGCCCAGTGGTGTCGCACAACGACTGCTACAGCATTAAAAGGTCAAAAAGGTGAGAACATAAGCCTAGTCACAAACCGTGATTTTAACAATGTTCCATACCACAAAAATAAACAGAAAATAACAAAACAATAACAATTAAATATCAGGATAAAATGATATTACGTAAAGTCTCCCTAGCCTGCGGCTAGCCTGCGGCTAGCCTGAGGCTATATACCGAGGTAAAATAGATTAGTTAGACGAATCTTACCTTGGTATAGATGATGGATAACTATTGTTTTCCCGAGGTATAAGCCTCGGCTAGACGTGGGTGAGGGCCCACCCTCCACACCCTACCACGTCTAGACTGTTGCTTGTACCAAGGAAACATTAGGTTTTAGAATTTTTTATTAGAGATCATTTTATCCTGAATTAGTAGGTAAAGATTGCTGGACCCGGATGTGCTTACCTCTCCCTCACCCACGTCTAGCCGAGGCTTATACCTCGGGAAAACAATAGTTATCCATCATTTATACCAAGGTAAGATTCGTCTAACTAATCTATATATATATATAGGCACTACCAATACCATTGACAAAGTACCCATTTCCAGAAATTGAATTAATTACTGTTTTCAAATATTAAAAAAAGTACACTGACAATCTAAAACTTCATTGTTTAAACAATTTACACTAAAAATTGTTCTTCGATGTTTGTGGCGCTGACACCACCAGCTCTCTTCAGTTCTATGTTTAATGGTGCTGTCACATTACGACACTTCTCTCCGGCGCGCCGCCAATGCGCAAAATCAGTTTTAATCGTCGAGACACGTCAAACTTTTCGGCGTCAGCGCAACATATTGGTAGCGTGCGGCCGACGTTGTGAGAAAAAAAAAAAAAAAGATTGGCGCACCATCCTGATATGACCTTAGATGTTGCTAGGACATAAAACAACAGACAAACAAAGCAACAGTTTGGCGCAATGTGTGGGAATGATCCTCACGCATGCGCAGCATGTGCCTACCATTCGCATAACGTTATTCCAGCACGTTTAACGTATCTCGACGTCCTCCTAACATCACCATAATGTTGGCACCCGCTCGTCGTCGCACGTTGAAAGTTTTGTGCAAGCGCAAGACTTTCGACGTGCGAAGATGCGCACCGCCGACCCTCATCGACCATCGCGGTCCATCAACGAATACTAACGCGCGCGTAACGCTTCCTGACGTATCCCGACGTTGCGCAAAAAAAATCACATACATCGACGCGCGTTGGCGAGAAGCGTCGTAATCTGACAGCACCATTAACTGTGACTATAACTACATCTGATGCTGCCAACGCGGCGGGAGGACGGGTGCAGACGGACACTAGATCTACATTAAGTCTCGGCAGTGTGTGATTGTGCTATCTCTGGCATGTCTGAGAGGTCCCATCAAATGGCAGATATCTTGTCATATTGCAGATGCAACCTTCAATAGATCAAAGTTTACAGCGTCACCGTGAATGGTGATCGATGTGGGGTCACAACATGAAACGCCGGGGTAGAAGAATGGGGGGGAGAATGAGGGTGTGGGAGGGGGGAGGAGGAATGGAGGAGGGAGGAATGTAGTAGCGGGTAAGGAGGAGGAAGGAAGGAGGGAGGAGTATGGGAGGGAGAAAGGAGGAGGGAGAAATGTAGTAGCGGGTAAGGAGGAGGAAGGAAGGAGGGAGGAGAAAGGAGGAGGAGGGGGGAAGGGAAGGGGAGGAAAATGTAGGAAGGAGGGGGAGGAATATGGAGGGGAGGAGGAAGGAAGGAAGAAGAAGGAAAGGAATATGGGAGGGAGAAAGGAGGGGGAGGAGGAAGGGAGGGGGGGGGAAGGGAGGAGGGAAGGGAATAGGAGTAAGGGGGGAGGAAATGAGGGATGGGTAAGGGAGGGGGGGAATATGGGAGGGAGGAAGAGAGGAGGGAAGGGGTGGAGGAAGGGAGGGGGGATGAGGAGAAAGGGACGAGGAGGGAGGGGGGATGAGGAGAAAGGAGATGAAATGAGAGAGTGGGAGGGGAAGGCAGGAGGGAGGGGGAGGAGGATGGCAGGAGGAAAGGAGGGAGGAATGAGAGAGAGTGGAAGGTGGACTGAAGGAGGATGGAATGGCGGATGGAATGGATGAGGAAGGGAGGGATGGAGGAATGAGGGGAGGGGGGGGGGAGGGAGGAGGATGGGAAGAGGAAGGGAGCGGGGAAAGGGGGAGAAGAGACACCCGTATACCTACCTACAAAAGTACAATTTCTTTTTTTTTCTGTGAATAAGCGACCTATCGGCAGATGCTCGGACTACCCACTGGGTGACCTAGCCCCACCTCTCACCATTTCCTTCACCTCAAGTGCCCCCAGCTGCTGACCCCGCTCACCTTCTGACCTCGGCCCCGCCCCCGCCCCCCCCCCCCACCCACCACCCCCGACTGTATACACCCCGGGGTAGGAGGAGACAAACATAACAAGTTACTCTCGCCTTCAGATAACTGCGTGTGTTCTAGGTTTTAAGTCCATGTCTCGCCATTTTTAACACCCATGGACCCCGGGCGCTGTGGCCGAATCGATAGAGCGCAGGCCTCCCGTGTTCAAGGTCGGGAGTTCAGTTCCCGGTCGAGTCAAACCAATGACTTACTAAATTGATTCTTGTCGCTTCCTAGCTAGGCGCTCATCATTATTAGGATAGGGCAAGGACTGGTTGGCTCAGTGTCAGGATAATGTGACTGTGAGTGGGACATCAGGTCATGGTGCTGGCAGCCTGGTCTCGAGTGGGGAAGCACTATAAAGTCGCCATGAGTGCACACTGTCACAAGTCGGTACCCGTCCTGTTATGACATTAGATGTTGTTAGGATGTAAAACAACAAACAAACAACCTTACTCATTCCTAGTAATGCCGAGCATTAGGCTAGGTAGCAACAAATATGCATTTTGTGAGTCATTGGTTTGACTTGGTGGAGTTTCAAACTCCAGACCTTCCGCATGGGAAGCCGGCGCTCTACCGAATCGGCCCCCATGTCCAGTGTGGCAAATACGGCTCGGGAGCTCACTTTTAAGATGCACACCACTCTGTCTGCCTTTAATAAATCAGTATTGTTTAGTTTGATTAAAGGATGGGGATTTTTAAGATATTATATCAGAGACGGACACCGACAAAACATTGGTGAGCATTCTTTATTTATATCCATACAAAATAAATTACAGTAAAACCTCTCTAAATCGACCGACCATGGGACCGACTTTAACTGGTCCATTTAGGGAGGTGGTCGGTTTAGGGAGTGTTTTAAATTCATCATTACAATGACATTGTATGGGCGATCGTTTGGGATCCAAATAAAGCGATCGATATAGGGGAGTAGTCGATCTGTGGAGGTGGTCGGTTAGAGAGGTTTTACTGTATATAGTACATATATCGAGCTTATATGTGATATATAATTTATTACTGTGAATATAAAAGGGCGGAGCCTCTATCCTATATGGGCTTAGGATCCTTGCATTTAATCGCCTATTTATTAATAACGCTCTATTTTTATTGTGCTATTTGCACAATAAAATATATGAGTCTGTCTCAAAAGTAATATGGGACAACATTTTGTCCATTGTAACGATCAACATACTATCTGCTTATGCATTTGCTCAGGATAAACTGATTTGTATTTTTACATGGTGTTTCATAATCCTAATAGAATGCATATTGATTTGAAGCAAATGTCCTTGTTTTTTCAGTGTACCCGTTTCTGTCCTGTTTTGTGTCAATCGTTATACCGGACAAAACAAAAATTAGTTATCACCTTTTGAGACGGGCTCATATGTGCTTTTATATGTGCTTTTCCTGTTATTTCCAGAGGTTGCGGCGAAGTAAATGGCTTGAAGGGAGACTAGGTTACACAAGGGCGGGAAAACAAAGAATAGGCCGCCAACAATAGGCGCAGTGACGTCTTTCCCTCGTAATGACTCACACGGGAACCAGCGGGTGCCGGCTGTGTGGGTGTGGTTGGGGGTGGGGGTGGGGTCGGGTCGAGGACTATGGCCACTTATGTGACCACATCAGATACGACGAGGATGCTCCAGAATATATACTGTTTGTTTGTTGTTGTTTTACGTCCTAGCAACATCTAAGGTCATATCAGGATGGGTACTGACTTGTGACAGTGCTCACTCATGGTGACTTGATAGTGCTGCCCCACTGGAAGACCAGGCCACCAGCACCATGACCTGATATCCCACTCAGTCACAGTATCCTGACACTGAGCCAACCAGTCCTTGCCCTCTCCTAATAATGCCGAGCACCAGGCTAGGTAGCAACAAGTATACATTTTTAAGTCATTGGTTTGACTCGACCAGGGTTCGAACCCATGATCTACCAACACGGGAGGCAGACGCTCTAACTCATTCGGGCATCCCGTCTGTGGTCTAGAATACATACTTGTATGTCGGCAAGAATGTTGGAAGTATTTGACCTCCTAGTAGACACAAGAACACTCTTTGGACCCCACCCTCTTGACAACAAGAGCCGTCTGACAAAAACAACAAAAACAACAAATACACAGAAGCAACCCGACAAAAGTGCGCAATTCGGGTGTAGAGTTTCTGTGACTAAATAACACATTTCAGAATGGGGAAGGCAGGAGGGAGGGGTGAGGCAATATGCCATCAATTGTGTACATATGCGTGTGTGATGTATGAGTACTTATGGGAGTAGAAATGACGGAGGTTACTAGATATAATCAAATTGTGTATACAGTAAAACCTTTCTAAATAGATCAACCTTGGACCGATATTAAGTGGTCCATTTAGGGATTCCGAGCTACTCCTGAGCTACTCCGAAGCTGCTCCCGAGCTGATTCCGAGCTACCCCCGAGCTGCTCCCGAGCTGATTCCGGGATGCTCCCGAGCTGATTCCGAGCTGCTCCGGAGTTGATTCCGAGCTGCTCCTGAGCTGATTCCGAGCTACTCCCGAGCTGCTTCCGAGCTACTCCCGAGCTGATTCCGAGCTGATTCCGAGCTGCTCGCCAACTTCATCGATCCATTGATGTCACGGACCTCGTTTTTTAACTAGCTTGCAGTTGAGTGTGACGGAATTAGTAAATTCTGTATTGTATACACAGTGCAGTCTGTTTGCGATCGAATGCTCCACATGCATCTACATGCAGCTCACCGTCTGTGTAGTTGTCTCTTCATCCCCCATCTGCATGGCCAGTGTGCTGTGCACTTGACAGTATTTGCATTTTGTCTGTGTGTGTGTCTGAGTGTCTGTGTGTCTGAGTGTCTGTGTGTCTGTCTGTGTGTCTGTCTGTCTTTGTGTGTCTGTCTGTCTGTCTGTCTGTCTGTATGTATGTATGTATGTATGTATGTATGTATGTATGTATGTATGTATGTATGTATGTATGTATGCCTGCTACAGGGCAGGTCTGTAAGTCCATCAGGTGGTCACGACACACGGCCATCACGTGGTACACTGTGTGTGTATGTATGTGTGTGTCCCTGTATGCCTGCTACAGGGCAGGTCTGTAAGTCCATCAGGTGGTCACGACATATGGCCATCACGTGGTACACTGTGTGTGTATGTGTGTGTGTGTGGCACTGTATGCCTGCTACAGGGCAGGTCTGTAAGTCCATCAGGTGGTCACGACACACGGCCATCACGTGGTACACTGTGTGTGTATGTGTGTGTGTCCCTGTATGCCTGCTACAGGGCAGGTCTGTAAGTCCATCAGGTGGTCACAACACATGCCCATCACGTTGTAAAAATATACGGATTTTCGGTTAAGAATTATATATTGGCAGAGAGCATTATTAGTCTTGGGCGACGGAGTGGGGACTATGTTATATAACTAAAAGTAATAATATCCCACTCCCATTATGACATGATATAAGCTGTGTGAAATATATGTTCATATATTATGCCTGAGATTAATGAAGAGATGTTCCTATATAAGAGGCAGTACATGATTGTTGAAATGTTTCTCTATGCATCCATAAAGAGTGCAATTGGAGAAAAGACCATTTTAACAGAGATCTATTGTAACTGTATAACTACCTGCCCCCCCTGCCTTGACCACTGGGCCGGTCCACCAGCCTAATTTGCATATACACACAGGGCACCACCTGCAGCTGGGTTGAGTGACAGCTACCCCTACTGGGGGAGGGTGCCACCCACCCTGACTGTGGAGGTGCCTGATTGGCTGGCTGTGGACTGCCCAGTCACCTGCATCCCATTGGCCCTCTGACCACACTAGCCTCAAACCAAGATCTTAATTCTAGACTCTGCTTCAGACCCCCTGGAGAGAGATCACTCTACTCCTGACTCTGGAGTGAGGCACACCTACTCTTGAGCAGGAACCCCAGACACTCTGTCTGATGCTATCAAAATTCATCTATTCTAATTGAGTGTGTACACAGCCATAGGACTCCTGTCCCATGAGCTGTAGGCACTGCTTTCTATACAGGCTAAAGTAGTAATGAGATATTGTGTGGCTAGAAGGCAAGGGGTGTGGATGATAGGTCACTGGTAGGTGGACAGGAGTTGGTGTTAGTAAAGCACAACTTCTCCACTGTTTATCTGTGTCTTGACTTCATTCTTCCTTAGCATTGGTTAATGAGTTGATAGACAAGTGATATGAAGGGGAGAGTTTCTGTAGTATTCTCTGGTGTCCCAAACGTGGCCGGGCATCCAGTAATATTATAACGTGGTACACTTTGTGTGTATGTGTGTGTGTATGTGTGCGTGTGTCACTGTTATGCCTGTTACAGGGTAGCTCTGTAAGTCAATTAGGTGGTCACGACACACGGCCATCATGTGGTATGGTGTGTGTGTGTGGGTGTGTGTGTCGCTATATGCCCGCTAGAGGGCAGGTCTGTAAAGGGGCTGTCACATTACGGCGTATGGCGGGAGCGTATTGAAAACCTGCGTACGCCGTGTTTTTGCCGACCTATGCCGACCTATGATGACCTTCGGTGAACTTTCGGGGGTGTTTGAGCGTATGGGAACCTATGAGGAGCGTATGAGGAGCGTATGGGAGCGTGCTGTGACATGTTTTGACAGTTTTGATTGGCATGTGGAGCGTATGTGGAGCGTATGAGGAGCGTATGAGGAGCGTATGGATATTTGGGGAGCGTATGCGGAGCGTATGCGGAGCGTATGCGAAACCTATGCGCGACCTATGCGCGACCTATGCGCGACCTATGGTATCTCTCCGCGGTCCGCCGCTTGTTGGCTCCTGGGTATATAAAGCCTGCAGCAACAGGATCCCCTCACACTCTGCCACCATGCCTGCTAAGAGGAACACCACTGCTGCTGCTGCTTCTGCTACTGCTACTACTACTACCACCACCAGTACTACTGCTACCACACCAGCCTCCAGAGCTGCTGTTACAGGAGGAGGACTAGGCCGTGGGAGAGGCAGAAAGAGGCAGACTTTGTTACAATGCTCTCCATCACCAGCCTCCTCACCTGCCTCACCTGCCTCGCCACCTCACTACTCTCCACACCACTCTCCAGAACACCACTCTCCACAACACTACTCTCCAGAACACCACTCTCCACTGGAGGAGCTGGAGATGGAAGTGGAGAGGCCGATGACGCAACGCTGGCGTCCCCGCTCCAGCTCGCCATCTCCTGCCTCTGCGGGCAGCTCACGGGCGTCGTCCGCTGCCTCCGCCACCTCCTCCGCCAGCACCGCTGCCATCGCCACGTCAAAGAGACGGAGGGCCAAGAAGAGCGACTGTTCTCTGTCGGTCTTCAAGGAGGGTCAAATGTTGGACTTCCTTGAGGAGAACCCCATCATTTGGAACATGAAGCTCACGGATTACCGCCGCTCAGACAGAAAGGCCAAGATGTGGGAGGACCAGGCGACACTTCTGGGGACCACAACAGTCCATCTCCAGAAGTGGTTCAAGTCGCTCAGGGACACCAACACGCGGCTCCACAAAAAAAAGAGCGGGGACGGAGCCGCTGACCTGACTGAGCGGGAGCAGTGGATCCTGCGCAAGTTCGGGTTCCTGCGGTCCGTCACCGACCGGAGCCTGCAGGAGTGTAAGTACATAATCTTTTTTCGTTCTGACAAGTGTGGCCATTAGTATCGTATTCTAGTTTGTTATGTTATGCTTTTGTTGTATTTATGTTTGTTTGTTGTTGTTTTACGTCCTAGCAACATCTAATATTCTAGTAATTTGTTAATGTTATTTATTTCTTTAATGTTGAGTTGTTGTGTAGTTGTTCTTAAATCGAGATATTGACAATAGATGTATCATGATATAATCGTTATAAATCCATGTCTGCATTTAACGTTAATTATTTTTGCTTTATATAAATTTGATTTACTGTTGACTTGTCGTGTCTTTTGTCGAAATATCGATTTGCATTCATGTTTACTTATGTTATGTTATGATTTTGTTTTGCAGTTGGCCACTCCTGTCGCGGCTCCACAGCTCGATCTCAGTGTGGAGGAGAATGTCGGGACCGATGTGGAGGTGGCGATGGACGAGGACCTTCCACCCACTCCTCCCGGTACATCCCAAGAGCGGGGAAAGGGGAGAGGGAAGCGTTGTGCCCCAGTCGACACCAACCTCCTTGCTGCCATCCACAAGAGGTTCGATGAGTCTGCCGACATGCTCAAGGTGATGCAGCCGCCGCCTCCTCCTCCTCCTCCTCCACCTCCACCTCCACCGGCGGTGACGAAGCGAGTGGCATTCGCCAACTATATTCGATGATCCTCACGATGCCGGAGGAGCGGTTTGTGGTGGTTTGCGGTCCACTGAACCGCATGGCATCGCACCATCTGGAGGAGGAGGAAGGAACATTCGTGGGACCGGTGGTTTGTGGGGCTGCTCCTGCTCCTGCTCCTGCTCCTGATCCTGCTCCTGCTCCTGCTCCTGCTCCTGCACTGGCTCCTGCACATACAACTCAGGCATACCAGCCTCAACCCCAACAGTGGCCTGCGCAGACACTGGAGTACGTGGACCGCTATGTGGGCGGGCCACACAGTCTTCATCAGCCACTGCCACACCCGCCTCTGCCAAGTCTTCCGCCTCAGCCTCTGCATCCAGCTCCGCCAGTGCTACGGCCGTCACCACCGCAAACCGCACAAGTACGGACTTTAGGAATGGTGCCGCACACGAGGGCCTCTCCTACAGTTGTGGTGCGTGGCACTGCCACAGACATGGTGACTCCGACACACGCCGACCCCGAAGTGAACTTGTCCGAGTCGGCCAGCCCAGAGGGACTCTTAAACTTGTCGGGGTTATCCGGGATATCGGGCATGTTAGGGGCCAATTTGGACTTGTTCGCCTCAGCCTCCCAGTCGCCAGCTGATACCAACGGCAAGGGAGAGAAGTGATTGTATGTGTATATATGTATATATGTTGTCGTATTTATCTTATGTATATATGTATATATATTGTTTGTTTGTACATTTATGTCAAGATGTGTCAATAAATAGACTGTCACTTTTAATTTTTGTGTCTGTGCATGCCATCATTTAATTGTTATATATTAAAGTACAATTAACATTAAAAATAAAATTAAAACATAAATAACTTTAAATTTAAAATATTTATTATAATGTTTCTCCTTCCCCTTTCTCCCTTTCCTCCTTCTATCTCTCTTCCTCTCTCTCTCTATCTCTCTTCCTCTATCTCTCTACCTCTCTCTCTTCCTCTCTTCCTCCCTCTCTCTCTCCCTCTCTCTATCTCTCTTCCTCCCTCCCTCCCTCTATCTCTTCTCCCCTCCCTCCCTCCCTCCCTCCCTCCCTCTCTCTGTGTCACTCTATTTTTTCCTGTGTTCTAGTATGTATGTAAAAAGAGAGGAGATTCATTACAATTACATTAACTTTAAATTAAGGAGCCAAAGAATGTAACAGACATGTAAAATTGTGTTTTCATATCTATAAAATGATATCGTTTATTTTATACTAGACATATAAACATAATTAGCATCTCATATAACAGGAGACATGTTATTAACAACATCCCAGACATGTTTGCAAAAACAGTAGACAGACAATGTTTTTTCAGATCATCCTGTCTTGCCATGACAGTGCTCCGGCGGGTGAGACGACCCAGTCTTTAATTAGATTGCGCTGTTCCTTTCCTAACTTGGACGCGGTGTTGGGAGGCACAACGTCAATGTCAGGAAGGTTGTGTCCCTCTCGCCAAGCTCCAGGCACAAAGTTGTTGTTGGCTGTCTCGGGACCATCCAGCTGCATGTTCTGTAGCGCTGGGTAGCGTGTCCTCATGAGATTGTGCAGAACCATGCACGCCTTGACGATGAGCTTCACGTTGGAGGGGTGGTGCTGCATAGTCGTCAGGAGCACTTGGAAGCGGTTGGCTAGAATGCCAAAGGCATTCTCCACCACTCTCCTAGCTCGGGAAAGCCGGTAGTTGAAGAGTCGCTCATCATTGGTCATGCCCCTCTTGCCGTACGGCTTCATCATGGTCGGCCGCAGGGCAAAGGCGTCGTCACCGATCAGGAAATATGGCACATCCTTCTGGCCGTCGACGAGCGGTTCAGGGTTCGG
The DNA here is from genome assembly GCA_030323885.1 of Branchipolynoe longqiensis. Taxonomy (NCBI): domain Eukaryota; kingdom Metazoa; phylum Annelida; class Polychaeta; order Phyllodocida; family Polynoidae; genus Branchipolynoe; species Branchipolynoe longqiensis. The sequence goes on along the minus strand of CM059194.1, from coordinate 19,743,167 downwards.
AAAGCCGATGGTGCCACCTTCTGTGCACGCCTTCAGCTCGGAGGCGTTGTAGATCTGGGCATCGGATGCGGAGCCCATACCGCCAATATCTGCCCAGAAAAATTTGTAGTCCGCATCTACAAGCGCCAACAGGACCACGGAGAAAAAGCCCTTGTAGTTGTAGTAGAGCGACCCACTCTTTGGAGGGCACCGGCAGGCGATGTGCTTGCCATCCAGAGCGCCACAGGTATGGGGGAAGTTCCACCTCTCTGCAAAGAGGTCCGCGATGGCACGCCACCCTTCTGGAGTCGTCAGACACGTCATGACCTCGGCCATGTACTCGTCGACGATGGCCTTGCAGACTTCACGCACTATCAGCGACTGTGTGTTGTGGGGCACCCTCCACCCAAACTTCATGGAGGAGTATTTTGTGCCGGATGCCAGGTGCCGCAGAGTAAGTGCTATTTTGAGCGCCGGGTCGAGCGGCACCCTGAATGTGGTCCGTTTTTTTGCGATCCTGGGTCCGACTCGCGCCACAATCTCGTCAAACAATTGGGGAGGCAGCCGCATGAAGTTGACAAACGATGCGGTGTCCTCGCTGCGGAGCTCGACCATGAGCTTGTCGAACAAGCCAAACTGTGGCCGCCTCCCAATCCAGGGTCGGACCCACACTGATCGTCGACGCTGCTCCCTCCTCCTGCGTCTCTCGATACGGGACGCCAGAAGAACCATGAAGAGTAGAGTAAGCTCTTGGTGATAAAGGGCAACTCTGTAGAAAAGCTGGAACTGTGCTTGCAGTGCCTGGGCCTCCATCCTGTATGAGCAGCAGAGCAGGAATGACCAAAGGAATGGCGTGGGGCGCCTTTATATACCGAGACCATAGGTCGGGCATACGCTTCGCATACGACTCACATACGCTTTCCATACGCTCGCATACGCAACGCGTAGGTTCTGCGTACGCTGCATACGCCCCTGATACGCCCCTGATACGCCCATGACGCAAGTCGAGCGTACGAGTAGCGTACGGCGGCGTACCTAGTGCGTACGCCGGCGTACCCACAGCCTATGGGGGGCGTATGCGGAGCGTATGGCGGCGTATGCGTAGCGTATGACCCATACGCCCCCTTACGCCACCGTAGGTCGCGATTTTTTGAGCATGCACAAAAAAAAAGGACGGACGAATTTGGGAAAGCGTATGGCGGCGTATGCCTCATAGGCTTCACATACGCCGGCATCTGGCTGCATCTGGCGGCGTATGGGGAACCTATGAGTAGCGTATGAGGAGCGTATGAGGAGCGTATGAGTAGCGTATGCGGCGTATGGCGGCGTATATGACGTAAGCCGCTACGCCGCCATACGCTTCCGCCATACGCCGTAATGTGACAGCCCCTTTAGTCTATGAGGTGGTCACGACACACAACCATCACATGGTTCCCAACATACCCCCCCCCACCCACCAACACACACACCTTGCCATTACAACCAGCATCACATTCACATGCAATCGGATCACCGCCCAACACCGGTCAGCTGCGTGTCTCCGGGTTTACGGCATATTAGCAGTAGCACCCCGAGGATGCGCTGATCCCACCCACTTCCCACGTGCGTGTCACGTGATGGGGTGGGGGTGCATTATGGTGATATAAGCAGGGGGGGGGGGGGGGGGAAGCTCCTATATGATAAATCACAGATGCGTCACAAACACATATATATTATAAATATAGGTCCAGTACAATGAGAGAAAGAATAAATAGGTAGTGGGTTGAGTAGTTTAATCTCTGGCAAGGAATTATAGGCCCTTGCCCCTACAAAAAATCATCTTATACGACTGACTGTTGTCAACATCCGGTGGAGGTGAGGAGGGCGGCAGGTGGTGCAACTGGTACAGTTTTGGGTCTTACAGTGCATAGCAATATAACAATTTCCCTTACGTATCTTTATACTTGCATAATGTGTTATGCATCACACATATATATGCGCGAATGATAATGAAGTGCGTCCGTTAGGGGCAAATCGGACCGGTGGTGGCGCTACTGGTTTCGTGCGTGGGGGTAATGAAGCAGCACCCAGAGTAGCATCTACAGTAATAATAATGGGCAATAATAGTAATACACTTCCCTTCTGGGCCTTTATACTTGCATAATACTTATACATCACATATTAATTTATTATATCTCCACTGATGTTCACTGGAACGGGGACTGGACACACTGGCCCAATCGGTAGAGCACGTGCTTCCCATGCGGAAGGTCGGGAGTTCTAATCCTGGTCGAGTCAAAGCAATGACTTACAACATTGATACTTGTTGCTTCTTAGCCTGGTGCTTGGCATTACTAGGATATGGCAAGGACTGGTTGGCTCAGTGTCAGGATAATCATGCATACAGCTCGGTGATGGTCATGGTTCCGGTAATTTCCTCTGCATGTAAATGTCTTCTATAAACTTGTTCTTTGTTGGTTTAATGGGAGACACGGGTGATCGGAACATGAATTTGGGTCAAACTGGTGATTTCTGGTTTTTGGTGTACTAATTTGGTGTAAATGATATGTTTTTTGGACAGATAATTACTTGACTGGATATTTGTGTATATAATATAGGATTCTAGATGATGATACTGGACTTTACCATTTGAAAGAAACACTTTGTGAACTTTGAAGCTCGTTTTCTCAGAACTGCTTTTCCCGGGATTTTGCCAATTTGCCCCCTCTAAAAATGTAAGTTATAATTGTAGCAGAAAGTTGAAACTTGGCAGTCTTATGTAAAAGTTGCTGCTGAGTGCAATAAGATGGTTAAAAACACTGTATCTTTCATAGTTCAAGAGCTAACTGATTGATCATTGAATTTTTTTCCCCTCAGGTTCGTCATGTAGGGACATGTTGGTAATGACATATATAAATTCACAAACCACCTTCGTGCACTCAACTGGACCAGTTCTTCATATAATAACTTGATTCAGGCAAATCTAGGCACATTCAGTATACTTCCTGGAGGGGATACAATTTAGATTTTTTTTGGTTGCAAGATCTTTCATGACCCCTACTCAATCACCAGTGTCCCGCCTTAACGACCCCCAAACACAAAAGGTCTTCTATAAACATGATACTTAGTTTGGACTAATGTAGAACAGATGAAAGCTGCATAGTCCGATGAAAACATAAACATTTCAAAACTAAAACAATTATCTAGATTTGATTCTACATATCTAACTTAGATACTGGTGCACTTATTAAATATCTCGCATCACATATAAGGGGATACTGAGTCAATTAAGAGAACCTGTTACTGCAGAAGCCTATGGTGATAGAGTTTAGACAAGCTTGCCAAAATTAATTTAGCATGTTTCCATTTGAAATATCTCAAAAGTTAGGGGTTTAAAATATAAGTTACTTCAAACTAAAGTAAGGTACACTATAATGAACAACCTAATATGTTTATCTCAGAAAATGAGAGAAACTCAAAACCATCGGACTAGGCAACTTTAAATATCACAATTTTTGGATGGTGTTCTATTTTACTTGGAATTTTGGGCTGCTATTGCTACCACCCAGCCAAGCGTGGCATCAAAACACCCAACCTCTCTAGTATTTGCTTGTAATAATAACGTTAATTTCGAGCCCCTATATGAAATGTATAACGCATTATACAAGTAAAAAAATGCTAAGGGACAGATATACTTTGCTACCTCCTCCATCGGCGCCTTGGTGGAGTGCCCCCCCCCCCCCCACCACCAGCTGTCGGGGAGGTGTATACGGGGGGGGGGGGGCACCCCTCGCGTCACATACACTATATATGTGTGTGTATGTCAGGCATGTCATTTCTCCGGTTTGAACCATAATTCCGTTTTTTTTCTGGCCGCCGAAACACCTCTGAAATACACTACTTGCATCCCTCTTGCGACTCAGTGGGATGCTGTGTGTCCCCACGATAACCTGAAACAAATTTCTGTTTTTTCCCCTGCATCCAATCACATGCCTGGTGTGTGGGTGTGTGGGTGTGGGTGTGTGTGTATGATGTATCTATGTGATTTATTGTAAATGATCTATTCTGCCATTCCCCACGAAGATTAGTATTGATCTGGAACATGCACTGGTAGCAGCCTATTCCAGGTGCATGCTGGGAGGAGTCCCCGGTGTAGCGGTATAAAACTGCCCCTTGTAATTCCTGTACCCGGAAATAACATACCCGAATGCGCCTGTCCCCTCACCAATAATATACCGGAATAAAGCTGCTCTCGGAGGCAATAATATTCAGGTATTATTCTGCCTCCTCCAGAATCAGGGATGAAAGATCTCCGCGATTTCGCGGATTTCCGGGATTTGTCCTGTACCTACTGCAACCCTGCAGCACGATCAACATATATGCACTACTAATACGTTGTTTGACGCTGCAGCACGATCAACGTATATGCACTACTGATACGTTATTTGACGCTGCAGTACGATCAACGTATATGCACTACTAATACTTTGCTTGATGCTGCAGCACGATCAACATATATGTACTACTAATACATTGTTTGACGCTGCAGCATGATCAACTTATATGCACTACTAATACGTTGTTTGATGCTGCAGCAGGATCAACTTATATGCACTACTAATACATTATTTGATGCTGCAGCACGATCAACGTATATGCACTACTATAGTACTAATACGTTACTTGACGCTGCAGCACGATCAACGTATATGCACTACTAATACGTTATTTGATGCTGCAGCACGATCAATGTATATGCACTACTAATACATTGTTTGATGCTGCAGCACGATCAACATATATGCACTACTAATACATTGTTTGACGCTGCAGCACGATCAACTTATATGCACTACTAATACGTTGTTTGACGCTGCAGCATGATCAACGTATATGCACTACTAATACGTTGTTTGATGCCGCAGCAGGATCAACTTATATGCACTACTAATACGTTGTTTGACGCTGCAGCACGATCAACGTATATGCACTACTATAGTACTAATAGGTTGTTTGACGCTGCAGCACGATCAACGTATATGCACTACTAATACGTTGTTTGACGCTGCAGCACGATCAACGTATATGCACTACTAATACATTGTTTGATGCTGCAGCACTAGCAGCGTATACTACTAATAAATGCTTCAATCGCTGCAGCACTATCAGCGTATACTACTAATAAATGCTTCAAACGCCACAGCACTATCAGCATACACCAATGTATATGAAACCGGACTTCCGAAAATTTTCCGTGATTCCCTGACAATGCCTAAACCTATGGGAGAATATCAGCATTTCCGCTCTCTTTCCTGGAGTCCACTTTCATCCTTGCAGAATGAAACCGCTGCCTCCATTTGATTATTCTACTAAGTGCTCTCTCTACAGCAGATTGCACCATTTTTTGTCTGTTCAACAACCTTCTATGCAAACAGCACATACTTAATAAGTGACAATAAATTTCACCCACTTTTCGCTATGAATATTGTCGTGGGGGTGATGAAAATGGGAAATATTGCGCCTACAGCGGGATTCGCACCCACATCTCTTTGCATTCCGGGCCAGTGTGCTAACCATTACACCACCTAGGCTCCTTGATATCACCATGCTATCCACACCTGCCTGTCTATGCAGCTCCTTGCCTGAGAAGTCAGTGCAGACCACTACAATATTATTGTCCTTTATTGCTTACACGGCATAAAATCACCATCACTCAATACCCCCACCCGACCCGCCTGGTGTTCACGATTCATAACACAACAGTCGCTGCGTCACAATTATGCACAATTCACCTTTATCTTTCGATACAGGTGTTACTGTTGTTTGACTCCAGTCTAACTATTCTTCTATTCTTGTTTACATTTTTTTTTAAACGTAAGTGACAATAAATTTGACCCACTTTTCAACGTGAATATAGCCCTTTATTTCTGACACAGCATAAAATCACCATCACTCAATCCCACCCCCCCAACGTCGTCATGCCTGATGTTCACGATTCATAACGCAACTGTCACTGCATCACAATTATGTGCAATTCGCCTTTGTCTTTTGATATAGGTTTTACCGTTGTCTAACCATTATTCTATTCTTGTTTAGAATTTTTTTTAAAACCTAAGTGACAATAAATTTTACCCACTTTTCGCCAGGAATATTGCTCTTTATTGCTGACACAGCATAAAATCACCATCACTCACTCAATTCCCTAGCCCTCTCCCCCCCGCCCCCCCCCCCTCTCCACCATCCCCCACATCATGCGTGATGTTCAATGATTCATGACGCGACTGTCAGTGTCACTGCGTCGCACCATGTGCAGTTCACCGGATGTGCGAAGGCGGCCATGTTTTACTGCGAGCTGGGCCGGTGCACTGTGAGTGGACACTTCCGGTTGCGCTCCTCACATCCTTCTGCCTTCCCGAGCATCCAGTGCACAACCCTAATAAACCGGACCGAGGCAATGGCCTTGCTCGACACACCGGAAGTCGCCATGTTGTCTGGGGGATTATGGGTGAGCGCCGCAATCACTTTCGGTGGCGGGGCACTCCCGACTCCCCCCCCCCCCCTCCACGGTCCCTATTCCCCACCACACACTGCAGCATCACTCCCCCCCCCCCATCCACTGCACCCTCCTTAACCACCTCCTGCACCCTCCCTACACCACCCGAGGGCTGCACCCTCCCTACTCCCTCCCCTCCCCCTTACACCCACGCTACTCTCCCCCTACCCCTTACACCCTCCCTACTCCCCACCCCTGCACCGTCCCTACTACCCTCCATCCCCTTGCACCCTCCCTACTCCCCACACCACCCCCTGCACCTTCCCTACTCCCCTCCCCCTACACCCTCACTACTCCCCTGCATCCCCTTGCAGCCTCCCTACACCCCTGCACCTCCTTGCACCCGCCCTAATCACCCACTGCACCCGCCCTACTCCCTCCACCACCCGCCCCACTCCCTCCCCTCTCTGCACCTCCCTAACCACCCCCCTGCACCTGCCCCTACTCCCCCCACCCCCTCTCTGCACCCTCCCCTACCGTCTCTATGGTCACCCCCATGCACACACATGCAGACACTCACACCACACATACACGCCATACACACATGCACAAATACACACCACACACAACCCACTGGTGGCATCCAGCGGTATCAGCGGTTCGGCAGCGCTCAGATAGGGGTAATAATGTCGTCAGTTCTAGGACTGATGACGTCATTTCCGGCTCTTCTCAACCCCTATAACCTGATGACGCGGTGAGCTGGTCGATCCTGGTGGGAATTGGAGATAGCAGAAACGAGAGATCTACTGGATGTCTCTGTCTCTCCTCTCTGCCCTCTGTCTTTATCTGTCTCAGAAAGCTCTCTCCTCTCTCCCCTCCTTTCTCCTTTCTATGTCTTTGTCCTCTCTCTCCCTCTCCATATATATGCACACAGATATATACATTACATAAGTAGATACATACTTACATGCATTATCATTTATCATCATTATCATGCTGTCGGTCGCGATGCGACAAAGACTGCTTTCATTACTTGACTGTACCTCTCCACTTCATTTCATGAAAGCTGCCTGCAAAAGTGTTGAAGTGCTGCTGGCTTTTGCAAGTTACCAGCGGCACTCTCTCGGGGAGCAAATAGAGGTCTCACACCGGCAAGAACATGTCAAGACAGGCGCAAAACTATTTGTCCCTGCAGTGGCTGGTCGGGAGATGTTGGGAGTTCCATACATCAACCGCCCTTAATGCTGCCACAGTGACATGGTTTTCTGTTTAGGGTTTGCTCCCTTAGCCTTCGGTTCTGTCAAGAACCTGTACCACAAGGCAGTGGTTTACAACTCTGCAGGGCAGGGGCGTCAAACTCCCTGAGGTATTGCAATACCTGCATACCCATTATGCATACATGCATACATACATACATACTTACATACTTACATACATACATACATACATACATACATACACACACACACATACATACATACATACATACGTACGTACGTACGTACGTACGTACGTACATACATACATACATACATACATACATACATACATGCATGCATGCATGCATGCATGCATGCATGTACGCACGCACGCACGCACGCACGTACGTACGTATGTATGTATGTATGTGAAATATTGTGCCTAGAGTGGGACTCGAACCGACATCTCTTTGCTTTCCAGGCCAGTGTGCTAACCATTACACGACCTAGGCTCCCTGATATCACCACACTACCCACACCTACCTGTCTATGTGGTTACTTGCCTGAGAGGTCAGTGCAGACTACTACACTCGTCCCCCTGGAATTGTAAGTCTTTTCATGCTTACAATTACATACATACAGGCAATGCAACACACTTACATACACAGGGTAGGTTCAACAACTATACAGCACGTAGCTTGTACAGGATCCTGGTCATGGCACCAGTGTCATGGGGGTGATGAAAATGGGAAATATTGCGCCTAGAGTGGGACTCGAACCCACATCTCTTTGCTTTCCGGGCCAGTGTGATAACCATTACACCACCTAGGCCCCCTGATATCACCATACTACCCACGCCTACCTGTCTATGTGGTTACTTGCCTGAGAGGTCAGTGCGGACTACTACACATACATACATACATACATACATACATACATACATACATACATACATACATACAACATACATACATACATACAAACATACATACATACATACATACATACATACATACATACATACATACATACATACGTACGGACGAGCGTGCGTCGTGCGTGCGTTGCGTCGTGCGTGCGTGCGTGCTGGCGTGCGCGCGCGCGTGCGCGCACGCACGCACGCACGCACGCACACTCACTCAAACACTCACACACTCACACACTCACACACTCACACACTCACACACTCACACACTCACTCACTCACACACTCACACACTCACACACTCACACACTCACACACTCACACTTACACTTACACTTACACTTACACATACACACATATATATACAACTAGTACTAGGATAGGGACAATGACTATCTAGGAGAGGGCAAGGACTGGTTGGCTCAGTACCGAAAATAGATGATATATATATATACGTTGTATAATGCACTTAGAGGAATATGAATATGGACATGATTCCCCTCCACTTCTCATTATCCTATATAATATATATATATATCTTTGTCTATATGTTTCTATGTAAATGTATGTACATTATATACATATATATATTTAAATTATATATATACCCTATACATATATATTATACATATATATAATTATTCAATTATATATATATAATATACATACACCGCGCTGGCTCTGATCTTGCTCGCCTTACCTTCGTGCCCATGTTGAGCATCTGCAGACTTCAAAGCGTCCAGATAATTCAATTATAGCAATTCACTGATAAATGAGCACTGAAGTCGAATGGATGGTTCCTTTTCCCCCCGCCGTGGTGTGTTTGGCGCTGTACATCCCGCCCTCCTCTCCAACCAGATTAAAGGACATTGTACATTTTTATACTCTCATAATGTGTTATGCATCACATAGTATATAATTGGTTTGCCTAATACCTACAATGTCTTGTCTGTTTAATTCCAGGTACGTAATGTTAATAATGCAGAGGTCTCATCTCCCCATTGCCTTCATATATGTAAGTCACTTCAATTATGTTCAAAGAATTACTATTTCTTTTATCTAAATCGGACGATAGAGGAAGTCTGCTTAACATAATAGTCAGTTACATCAACAGTGTGTTTTCATTACTTATATACTTTATATACCGGACCCTAAAGAGATTTCAATCGTTAAGTAACCCGGAGTGCTGACCGAATTGTCACATAACTGTAGTTGAATTGCATTTCTAGAAGTGTTTTCATGAACATGTGTAGATCATATAAGAAATCCATGCTACTCGATTGCGGGCGCATTAAGGCGCTCCTGGACTGTAAGCGCATGAAACTTGCGGCCACATTTGGTGCTCCCAGCCTTAAAGGTTTAATGGACGTGCTGCTTTATTAACAGCCAACATGGCGGCTTAGTTGCATCCAACTTTCCTCCTGTAACCTCACCGAGATGACTAGCTACACCACCCCTTTCTTAGGAGGGTCCGTCTTTATTTTAATCCTCTTGCCCCTCCCCTCTCGCCTCCCCAACCCTTTCTGTTCCTTTGCTTTCTGTGTTCTTTTCCTTTGCTGTGCTTCCATTTCTGTATATTTCCGAAGCTTTCCTTTCCTTTCTTTCCCATTTGCTTTCTTTCTTTCTTTCTTCCTTTTTCTTTTTCTTTCTTTTTTGTTGTATTTTCTTCTGTCTTCCACCCATTCAATTTTTGTTTCCATGAATTCTTCCTTCCTTCCCTCCTTCCTTCCTTCCTTCCTTCCTTCTCTTCCCTCCTTCATTCCTTCCTTCCTTCCTTTTGTCCTTCCTTCCTTCCTCCGTCTATGCTTTTTTGTTTCTTCTTTCTTTCCCCCTTTCTTTCCTTCCTTCCTTCCTTCCTTCCTTCCTTCCTCCCTTCCTTCCTTCCTTCTTTCTTTCTGTCTTTCTTTCATTCCTTGTCTAATTTTGTATTCACCCTTCCTTCTAAACAATTTTTACTTTCGAATCGTTAAAAATAATTGTACCACCAAATTGTTTATTAACGTCAATTTTCATGAAATTCCATTAAATCCTTTAAATCAGGGATGAAAGATCTCCGCGATTTCGCGGATTTCGGGGATTTTACTTGTAGGCTGCTACTGCAATACTGCAGCATGATCAACTTATAGGCCCTACTAATACATTGTGCAAACACTGCAGGACTATCAGCGTATACTAATACGTTGTTTTACGCTGCAGCACCATCAGCGCAGACGCTGCGGCACTATCAGCGTATACTATTAATAAATGCTTCAAACACTGCAGCACTATCACAGTATTAGTGTATACTACTAATCTGTGCTTCAAATAGCGCAGCACTATCAGCATATAGTGCTAATACATGCTTCAAACGTCACAGCACTAGCAGCGTATACTAGTAATACATGTTTCAAACGCCACAGCACTATCAGCGTATACCAATATGTATGAAACCTGACTTCCGGGAATTTTACGCGATTCCCTGACAATGCTAAACCTATGAGAAAATATCTGCAGTTCTGCTTTTTTTCTCGGAGACCACTTTCATCCCTCCTTTATATTGATTGCCTTTAAAGGGACCAAAAAAAAAACCACCGATGGGCACTTTACAGCAGTATGTTTGATCACACACGGAACAGTCAACAAATAGTTAGTCACACACGACGCATACAGGCAACCCTATTTGGGAATGATGATATATCGGGGTACATCGCTTTTTTTATTTTTTTATTTTTTTATTTGAGAGGAGGACGCCCGGGAACCGGAAGGTGGCTGTCTGGTGGAGAATGATGGCGCCGGTTTGTGATTGGCTGAGCGTCAGGCTAAAGGATGGACTGGGCTGTGTGCTTGAATAAAGGCCTGGGTATATAAATAGGCAGGGCGGAGGCGGCATGGTGATGGACCTGTGCGGGTCCATCATAGTGCATCAGGCGCAGTGTCTATTAGCAGGCATTCATTCTCACCACCCAGCTCTTTCGCGTTATCCCTCAGACAAATCACCTTAAATGAACACCGGCTACTGAAAAGGCAACGCTTCTAACCAAATGTAAGCCAAAGCGAGTCGTGGATGCTCATCATGTTGAATTATTAATTTAATCTTCTATTCGGTCACATATGCAGTTGGATTGAATTGCGAAGTAGGTTATTGTTTGGATATAGATGGTGAGTGTATAGACTAAGATTGAAGCATACTGAATGATAGGATTCCGAAGGATTAGAATTGTATTTACAATTTCTAATACTCAGATGTTTCAATTATTAAAGTTGCATAGTCCGACGGTTTTCAGTTTCTGCCATGTTATTTTTAGTTAATTATGTTAGTCGAATCATTGTGATCTATTTGACTTTAGTTCATGGGTGACTTTTATTTGCAAGGGTTAGCGTTGGAGATATTTGAAAACATGCTAAATTAATTAATAATTAAGCAGTAATTCCCGGACCTTACCTTGTAACAGAACACAGTAAGCCTACTACCTCATGCCCACCTAAGGATCATTTCCACCAGGAGAAATAAATAAAGTTGGTTGGTTGTTGGAGTTTTAGGTCCTGGCAATATCTAAGGTCATATCAGGACAGGTACTGATTTATGACAGTCTCCTGAGACATGTATGATGTAGCTATAGTTTTGTGATCAGAAGAATGTGGGGAATGTTATTTTAGCGAGGTGTGGAATGTGAGCATTGAACTGCTGTGTACTTTTGTTTAGATGACCTCGTGAGATGCAGTTTCTGTTTGCAATTTCTTCTGTGGATACACAAACGACTGACAATGCACGTTCTATACAGCTATCAACCATATGACACTTAACGACAAGAATGGTAATAGGAAATGAATCTAGTCGGCGGGGCGCCAGCCTGGCTGCTTGGTAGACCATTCACGAGAAATATCATTGCACCGGACGCAGTGGATGAATCGGTAAGAGCGCAGAATTCACATGCGGAAGGTCAGGATTTATTTCATCCCCGCCGAGTCAAACCAATGACTCACAAAATTTATACTTAAATTAAATTTAGCCTGGCACTCAGCATTTGTAGGATATGGCAAGGACTGGTTAGTTTGTTGGGATAATGTGTCTGGGTGGGAAATTGGGTCATGATACTGGTTGCCTGCTCTCCCAGTGGGACAGCACTATGCAGTCACCATGAGTGTGCACTGTCATAAGTCGGTACCCGTCCTGATATGACCTTAGATGTTTGTTGCCAGTGGCTCATGTACGGACGACCACAGTTGTTTTCATTGGATAGTGAGATTTCCTTATTAAGCGCGAGTGAGACTAATGTGGGGCGACTGTATGTTATTGTGCCGCATTATGACAATGCAAGTATATGTTGCTGGGGATAACTATGGCATCAATACTGCATGCAAGCTGTAATGGTGGGAATGATTCCCCACAGAGGCCAAACCAGCATGGGTATGCGTGCCAATGAGGCACTGAGAGCAGTGAAACTGCGTTGAGTGATGGTAGTTGTTTTTAGATCTCCCAACGGTAACTGTGATTCGTTCATTATCATTTTATCTGCAAGAGCCATTTAAATAATAAAGAAAAAATGCAAAATATTTTGAATAGATGGTGTTATCTATGCCTTGACTTGCATTTTTGCAATCAAATCAAGATTAAACTAAAATGACTCTGGGAATCAAGGTTTTTGACAGGCAGAGGGTAAAGTGGGTACAAATTATGTCCCCTCAATTTTCTTTAGGGTATGGCGCTATACCATCAAATTGTTGGGATAATTTCTTTAAGGGTACTTCAAGGAGCCAAATACAACAATGCCTCCAAACCCTCAGAACCCCCCCCCCCCCAACCCAACCCACCCCCTCGATGCCCCATTCTGCATACCCTCAAATTAATTTCTGGCAGAAACCCTGGGAATGGAATAGTTGCAAGAATATTCTATCTGATAGAGTGATCAATAGCAGGTTCACGTTTATCAAGATTTCTTTGGAATTTATTGATGCTAGAGACGTGCAATGGGAGTAAGACACTTATAACAACGTGTGACCTCCAGTATTGGAGAGTGGGCACTGGAGAGCGTATACAATGTGTGACCTCCAGTATTGGAGAGTGGGCACTGGAGAGCGTATTCTCACACTTATCAATATCTGTTACCATTAGCTGCTGGTGACATCCCCAAACTGAAACACTGCTAACCTTCACACAACCCACCACCTGTTGTATTGAGCATAAATCAGGCTAATGTTAAGAAAATGCTCTATCTGTTGTATAGAACACATGGCATGCTGACTATTGACTATAAGACAACCCCGCTACCTGTTATATTGAGCATATAGGAGGCTAATGTCCACAAAATGCTTCAGTTGTTGTATAAACTGGAAGCATGCTGACTATTAGACAGCCTGCTACCTGTAGAATGGAATGTATCCTAACTACAATACAAACCAGTTCTATTGAATACAATGGAGAGTATGCTAACCATAACACAAGCCCCCCTAGTGTATAGTGCATTGAATGTAAAGCATATTGACTATAACGCAACCATCTACCCATTGTTCTATGGGACAGAAAGCGTGCTATCTCATCATCATCATCATGCTGTCGGTCGCGATGCGACAAAGACTGCTGTCATTACTTGACTGCAACTCTCCATTTAGCTCTCTGCTGTGAGAGTTGCGTCCATGAGTCGGTCTTAATGTCTCTCAGCTTCAGGTTTCTCTTGATGGTATCCTTCAACCGGAGACGAGGGCACCCTCGCTTTCTGTAGCCAGAAGACAGTTGAGAATAGAGAATCTGCTTTGGTAGCCTGTCTGATGACATCCTCATGAGGTGTCCAGTCCACCGGAGATTCTTTTTGATCAGAAGATCTTCCATAGAGGGCAGCCTCATCCGCCCTATCTAAGTATAACAAAACCATCTACCCATTATTCTACATAGGACTGAAAGTGTGCTATATAACACAACCATCTACCCATTGTTCTATATAGGACAGAAAGTGTGCTATATAACTATAACACAACCATCTACCCATTGTTCTACATAGGACAGCAAGCGTGCTATCTAACTGTAACACAACCATCTACCCATTGTTCTATATGACAGGAATTGTGTTATATAACACAACCATCTACCCATTGTTCTATAGGACAGCAATCGTGCTATATAACACAACCATCTACCCATTGTTCTATAGGACAGCAATCTGTCGTAACTATAGCACAACCATGTACCTGCTTATTGAACGTAGTGCAGGCTAATTATAAAACAACCTTCCATCTATTCTATTAAGCCGAATGTATGCTAATTCTAACACAGCCCACCACCTATTGTGTTGGAGACCGGGCGTGGTGGCCGAATCGGTAGAGTGCAGGCCTCTCGTGTGGGAGATTAGGAGTTTGGTTCCCGGTCGAGTCAAATCAATGACTTATAAAATTGATACTTGTCGCTTCCTAGCCTGATACTCTGCATTAATAGGATAGGGCAAGGACTGTTTAGCTCAGTCTCAGAATAATGTGACTGAGTGGGATATCGGGTCATAGCCGGCGGCCTGATTTCCCAGTGGGGCAGCACTGATAAAGTTGCTATGATTGTGCACTGTCACAAGTCCATACCCATTCTGATATGACCTTAGATGTTGCCAGGACATAAAACTCCAACAACCAACCAACCTATTGTGATGGAGCAGAAAGCACGCCAACTACAACACCACAATTGGTGATGATGGTGTGACAGCCTTGCCCGCCATGTTGCAATCATTGCAGGCATGTGCGTGCTGCTGAGGGCTGAGGGATGCTGAGTGCAGCGCAGACAGGAGGGAGCTCAGTGGGTCGACTCATCCGGGGGTTAGTGGAGACAGGCTGGAGCCAGGGTTGCGTGCAAAGTGATATGTCTACACGTGAAGCCACGAGAGAAGCCAGCGTCGAAGCCACCATCGCGACATCCTCAAGGTTGCAACTAATGCAAGCGTTGTGGTGTGGGGGTGCAGTGTAATGTGTTGTTGTGGTGAGGTGGAGGGTAATGTGGTGTTGTGTGGTGTGGTTTTGTTGCGGTACAGTGTGGCATTGTGTTGTGGTGTGATGTAGAGTGTTGTGGTATGGTGTAAAGGTTATTGTGGTGTGGTGTTGTGGTGTGGTGTTGTGGTGTGGTGTTTGGCAGTGTAGTCTGGTATGGTGTTGTGTTGCTGTGGTGTAGTATGGTGTGTTGTGGTGCAGTGTTGTGCAGTGTGATGTAGTGTGGTATGATGTTGTGGTGTTGTAGTGTAGTGCAGTGAGTGTGGTGTGGTTTGGTATGGTGTTGTGCTGTTGAGGTGTAGTGTAGTATGGTGTTGTATGGGATATTGTGGTGCAGTGTCGTGCAGTGTGGTATGGTGTTGTCTTGTGGTGTAGTGCAGTGAGGGTGTGGTGTGGTATGGTGTTGTGCTGTTGAGGTGCAGTGTAGTATGGTGTTGTATGGGGTGTTGTGGTGCAGTGTCATGCAGTGTGATGTAGTGTGGTATGGTGTTGTCTTGTTGTGGTGTAGTGCAGTGAGTGTGTCGTGTGTTGTGTTGTGGTGTAGTGCAGTGTGTGGTATGGTGTTGTGCTGTTGTGGTGTGGTGTTGTATGGTGTTGTACGGGGTGTTGTCTTGTTGTAGTGCAGTGAGTGTGTGGTGTTGTGCTGTTGTGGTGTAGTGTAGTATGTTGTTGTATGGGGTGTTGTCTTGTTGTGGTGTAGTGCAGTGAGTGTGTGGTGTTGTGGTGTAGTGCAGTGTGTGGTATGGTGTTGTGTTTTGTGGTGTAGTGCAGTGAGTGTGTGGTGTGGTATGGTGTTGTGTTGTTGTGGTGTAGTGCAGTGAGTGTGTTGTTGAGGTGTAGTGTAGTATGGTACTGTGCTGTTTGAGGTGTAGTGTAGTATGGTGTTGATGGGGTGTTGTGTTGTTGTGGTGTAATGCAGTGAGTGTGTGGTGTGGTGTTGTGCTGTTGAGGTGTAGTGTAGTATGGTGCAGTGCAGTCTTTCCTGATGTCTACACTGGTCATATTCTTTCTCTTCAAACTACTGCTGCATCTACCAACCCCATTGGAATAACACAGGGGTACACTATCTCTAAGTACTGCTGAGCAATACAAGGGTGTATTTCTTTATAGCCGTCCACAGAGAGTACACACGGCTTCATGAACAAAATTAAATGTGAATTTAAGAGTGATGTCTTCATGAAATCCCAACTTCCATATGATTCTTGCATAAATACACCACAGCATTTTCTTTTCACAAGTATTTTGATATGATTATTTCATATACATCTGGCTGGCTAGGATGGCCTAATTGGTAGTAAGGCTTCTTGTGTGGGAGGTCGTGCGTTTGAACCTCGGCCGAATCAAACCAATGACTTACTAAATGGTTACTTGTCACTACCTAGCCTGACAACACTCGGCATTAATAGGATAGGGCAAGGACTGGTTTGCTCAGTATCAGGATAATGTGACTGAGTTGGACATTAGGTCATGGTGCCAGCGGTGTGGGGCAGCACTTTGAAAGTCACCATGAGTGTGCACTGTCACAAGCCCATATCCATTCTGATATGACCTTAGATGTTGTTTGGATGTAAGGACCAAAAAGTAACATGTGCCTTGCGAAGCCTGCATATCTCGAGTGATGTCACTGATCACTAATGACTTGCCGCATGCCCCCTATATCACTACGCATACTGTACAAAGTAACCAGACATCGTCTTTCACCAACCATTTCCAACAACCACTGAAAGTAAGCCGAACTAATTTTAGGAATAGTTTGTAAGATTCAGACAAACATCAAACTTGCTTGTGCTCAGTTGGAGTTTTACATCCTGACAACATCTAAGGTCATATCAGGATGGGTACCGACTTGTGACAGTGCGCTCTCATGGCAACTTTATAGTGCTGCCCCACTGGGAAATCAGGCTGCTGGCACCATGACCCAATATCCCACTCAGTCACATTATCCTGATACTGCACTAACCAGTCCTTGCCCCTATCCTATTAATACCCAGCGCCAGACTAGGAAGCGACAAGTATCAATTTTATAAGTCATTGGTTTGACTTGACCGGGAACCAAACTCCCAATCTCCTGCACGCGAAGCCCGCACTCTACTGATTCGGCCACCACGCCCAGTCGGCGGTTGAGGAGGAGGGGGTTGGGAGGGGTCTATACCTGTGCCTGCACATATAAACATTCCATCATGTCAAGCACGACAGTGCAGGCCGAAGAATAGGCTGATTGCCCGCCATCAGGTCGTAAAATGTGACACATGAAGACGGCCAGTTGAGCGGCTTCGAACCCGTTGCTGCCTACAGAGAAACTTGTCCTCAGGTAACCCGCTCCAGAAAAATGAGGATTTTCTTTATAACTTTGACTTGTCCTATGGCGCAGGCCTTGCATTCGGAAGATGGGGACTTTCGGTTCCCGGTCGATTAATATAATGACTTTAAAATTTATACTTGTCGATTCCTAGCCGGGCGCTCGGGATTAATAGGATAGGGTCAGGACTGGTTAGCTCAGTGTCAGGATAATGTGATTGAGTGGGATATTGGATCATGGTGCCAGCGGCCTGATTTCCCAGTGGGGCAGCACTATAAAGTCACCATGAGTGCACACTGTCACAAGTCAGTACCCATCCTGATATGACCTTAGATGTTACCAGGACTCCCAACAACCAACCAACCAACTTGTCCTGTGGTCATATATATATAGCTATATATTCAGCCGAAATGGTTACAGATATAATATGTATACATGCAGGGACATATCTGATTCTAGGTACAGATTTGACTCGCAGATTTGCTGTAACAATGTATTTTGCATATAAATATGGAATTTAATTTAATGTAACGTTGGTTTCTCGGCTGGAAGATCAATCACCCCTTGGAGAAGCCATACAGTGAACTTACCTTATGTCTGTGGTTAGATAAAACTCAACTTGTTTTTGTTTAACAGAAAAGATTACCTTAAGCCTACATCAGTGTTAATGTTTTGAATTCATAATATATTATATATGCAGGGATGAAAGATCTCGGCGATTCAGCGGATTTCCGGGATTTTTCAATCCCGCAGCACGATTAACATATAGGCTCTATGGTTTTACGCTGCAGCACCATCAGTGTTTACTAATATGTAGTGCAGATGCCGCAGCACTATCAGCGTATACTACAGCGTATGCTTCAAACGGCGCACCACTATCAGCGTGTCGTGGGGGGTGATGAAAATAGGAAATATTGCGCCTAGAGCGGGACTCGAACCCACATCTCTTTGCATTCCGGGCCAGTGTGCTAACCATTACACCACCTAGGCTCCCTCATATCACCACACTACCCACGCCTACCTGTCTATGTGGTTACTTGCCTGAGAGGTCAGTGCAGACCACTACACTCGTCCCCCTGGAATTGTAAGTCTTTTAATGCTTACAATTACATACATACAGGCAATGCACTAACACATATACAGGGCAGGTTCAACAACCATACATCGCGTAGCGTGTATATGATTCTGGTCACGGTACCAGTGTTGTGGGGGGTGATGAAAATAGAAAATATTGCGCCTAGAGTGGGACTCGAACCCAAATCTCTTTGCATTCCGGGCCAGTGTGCTAACCATTATACCACCTAGGCTCCCTGATATCACCACACTACCCACGCCTACCTGTCTATGTGGTTACTTGCCTGAGAGGTCAGTGCAGACCACTACAAGCGTATACCAATATATATGATACCCAACTTCCGGGAATTTTCCGCGATTCCCTGACAATGCTAAACCTATGGGAGAATAACTGCATTTCTGCTTTTTTCCCAGGAGACCACTTTCATCCCTGTATATGTATATAAATATTTCTTATATCATATGTTGTCACATCATTTGTCACCCGAGATTTGCCATCCACTATATACAGTATGCCAGGGGATAATTGCAACCCAACGCTTTCCCACCCAGGACTTGTTGTTGCCAGCCAGGACTTATATGTGAGCAGATTATATCGTCGGGTGCGAGTGCGCATGTGTGTGCGTGAGAGTGTGCCTGTGCATGCGCGTGTACACGTATGTGTATGTGTGTGAGTGCAAGGACTGGTTAGCTCAATAACAGGATAATAAATGATTTAGTGGGACATCGGGCCATGGTGCCGGTGGCCTGGTCTGCCAGTAGGGCAGCACTATAAAGTCTCCATGGAGTATGTGCTGTCACAAGTCGGTGCCCATCACCAATCCTGATATAACCTTAGATGTTGCCAAGACATAACACCCTTCCCCCCCCCCCCCCCCCCCAGGTCTTTTTCCTGACAAGCCACCAGATGGGGTGGCCGAATAAGTAGAGCATCCGTCTCCTGTTTTGGAAGATCGGGAGATCCGAACCCATGAGCTCGTGGGTTCGAATCCTGGTCGAGTCAAACCAGTGACTTACAAATTGATACTTGTGGCTTCCTAGCCTGACGCTCGGCATTATTAGGATATGCAAGGACTGGTTAGCTCAGTGTCAGGATAATGTGACTGAGTGGGATATTAGGTCATGGTTGCGGTGGCCTGATCTCCCAGTCAGGCAGGACTGTAAAGTCGCAATGAATGCGCACTGTTAGAAGTCGGTACCCATCCTAATATGACCTAAGATGGTGCATAAATGTATCTATTTTTAGTACGTCCACAAAGCGCCGGTTTATAACCGGCTCGGTTGGTTGATTGATTGTTGGAGTTTTACATCCTGGCAACAAAGGTCATATCAGGACGGGAACCGACTTTTGACAGTGCGCACTCATGGTGACTTTATAGTGCTGCCCCACTGGGAAATCAGGCCGCTGGCACCGTGATGCAATATCCCACTCAGTCACATTATCCTGACACTGAGCTAACCAGTCCTTGCCCTGTCCTTTTAATGCAGAGCACGAGGCTAGGAAGCGAAAAGTATCAATTTTATACATCATTGGTTTGACTCGACCGGGAACCAAACTCTCGACCTTCCGGCTAGGAAGCGAGAAGTATCAATTTTATAAGTCATTGGTTTGACTCGACCTGGAACCAAACTTCCGACCTTCCACACGCGAGCCCTGCGTCCGGTGAACCCGGCTCGGACATGGGCGAATCGATAATTAAGAGTGCTGCCTGGAGGATGTCGGTTCGAAACCCTGACCGAGTGAAACCAGTGACTTACTAAATTTATACTTGTCATTACCTAGACTGGCATTTAGCATTAAAAGGATAGGTCAAGTATTTTCTTTTATTGGTAAGCTCAGTATCGGGATAATGTGATTGAGCGGGATATCGGATCATGATGCCGGGGGCCTGGTGTTTCTCTGAGGCAGCACTGTAAAGTCGCTGTGAGTGCGTGTAGCTGTCACAACTCAGTACCCATCCTGATATGACCTTAGATGTTGCCAGGATGTAGAAACAAGTTAACTGCGCCTGCGCAGTCGGTACTTGTTTGATGTCGAGGCTGTCGTGCACGATCCTGGCGGCATATTGTGGCACAGACATGCGCACTAACCCAGTAGCCAGGAGGCGAGGTGGGTGCTGCCAAGCCTACCTGTAGTTACCTGTATCATAGTGCCTGTCTTCAACGGACAGCTCCGCATCCAGACCAATGTTGTCCGGATATAGAAGGTGTCCTGTCATTGAGACAAAAACAAATCCCAACAATTTGTACATTGAACCAACAATTTGTACGTTGAAACCTTGTTCGCTCATGGCAACGGTTCGTTCTCAGACCAATCTCTCGACTGTGGACCTGCCAACATTTCATTTTAAAGTTGCGTAGTCCGATGGTTTTGAGGTTTGTCATTTTCTGAGATACCTATATCAGGTTGCTCAATATATATTTTAAATGGCTTTTATCTTAAATAAACTTTTGAGATATTTGAAGTGCAACCATGTCAAATTAATTTGGGCAAGAATGCCAAATTGCCTTAGTCTGTTCTATCAGCCGACAAATGTTTAATAAGTGCACCAGTATCTAAGATAGATATGTAGGATAAAATCTAGATAATTGTTTTGGTTTTGAAAATTTGATTTTTTCATCGGACTATGCAGCTTTTTCGAAGAATGGAATAGATACAATGAAAAGTGCAGAATGGGTGTGATCTCGCTGGTGGAGGTGGCAGTCGACTAGTTGGCTGGTTGTTGGAGTTTTACGTCCTGGCAACATCTAAGGTCATATCAGGACAGGTACCGAATTTGTGATAGTGCACACTCATGGCGACTTTATAGTGCTGCCCTACTGGGAGACCAGGCCGATAGTGCCATGACCTAATATCCCACTCAGTCACATTATCCTGTCACTGAGCCAACTAGTCCTTGACCTATCCTAATAATGCCGAGTGCCTGGCTAGGAAGCGACAAGTATAAATTTGCAAGTCATTGGTTTGACTCGACCATGGTTTGAAGGCAGTCGGTAGATAGTAACATTGGGAAGCTAATTCAGTAGTTATATAGGCAACATGGTGTGGGTGATGGTTGGGTTGGCGAGTGTGTGTGTGGAATGGGGGGGGGGGGGGGAGGGAGGCCTATGGTTTCTATGACAATGATGGCGGCTGTGTTGGGTAAGCAGGGCTCTGGGAAACGGGGGTAGGGGATCATGTAAGGCTTGGGGGTAAGTTAAGGTTGAATAGAACAGGGAAGAGGCTGGATGAATGCTCTGTGGGAAAGGGGAGGGGGGGGGGGACAGGATATAATGGGGGGTGTAGAAAAGTGGTAATGGGGAAGAAGGGGGTGAATGATTTAGAGCTGTGGGTTATACTTATAGAAGGGTTTGATGTGAGGTGTGTGTCTGTATGTGTCTGTGTGTAGGTGTACCTGTGTGTGTGTGGGAGTGGGGAGGGGGGGAATGCAGTGGGCTGGAAATGGCAATGGCCAAGTGAGGACGCCATTTTGGGAGGAGTCGGGTCGCAGGGCAGGTGTCATTAACACTTGCAGCGTTGTACCAACAAGAGTGAAAAGCTCTACGAAGACTCCGAATGAGGGACGCTGTGTACTGTAATAAACTAGTGTCTTCGAACCAAATTATCTTCTGCTTGTTCTTTTTTCTTCTTTAACAAATTTTTGTTTATATATATGTGAGGTCTAAGCATTATACAAGTATAATTAATCGGAAGCTTTCACTCCTAATTATTATCGTAAGTCATCTACTGTACTCCTTACTATTGTAGTGGTCTGCACTGACCTCTCAGGCAAGTAACCACATAGACAGGTAGGCGTGGGGAGTGTATTGATATCAGGGAGCCTAGGTGGTGTAATGGTTAGCACACTGGCCCGGAATGCAAAGAGATGTGGGTTCGAGTCCCGCTCTAGGCGCAATATTTCCCATTTTCATCACCCCCACGACACTGGTTGCCGTGATCAGGATCCTGTACAAGCTTTGGGCTGTATGGTTGTTGAACCTACCCTGTGTATGTATGTGTTAGTGCATTGCCTGTATGTATGTAATTGTAAGCATTACAAGACTTACAATTCCAGGGGGACGAGTGTAGTGGTCTGCACTGACCTCTCAGGCAAGTAACCACATAGACAGGTAGGCGTGGGGAGTGTATTGATATCAGGGAGCCTAGGTGGTGTAATGGTTAGCACACTGGCCCAGAATGCAAAGAGATGTGGGTTCGAGTCCCGCTCTAGGCACAATATTTCCCATTTTCATAACCCCCACGACACTATTAATTGTTCATGGACTATGCAACTGGGCCGCTTGTGGCACCCCCTGTCTGTAAATGCAGTAACTTGTCTGGCTACACTCACGCACTCTTCCCGTGATTTATATAAATATATATTTTACCTCGGTATACAGCCTCAGGCTAGCCTCAGGCTAGGGAGAGAAGGAAGCACATCCGGGTCCAGCAATTAGCATAAACAACTCACGATTGGAATTACGTTTCGTTGGGTTGCTCCCGCAAATTTAGTCTACACACAAGCAAATATGCAGTAAGTATAATAAAAACTGTGGTTAGCTTAATTATGATGCATTATAGCATCGTTATAGAAAGTTCAGAACTTTCTTTGGTCCTTTTTGGGACTAGTTATGTCGGTTATAAAAAAACCAAGGATAGAACGCTCTAGATTCCTTCTCGAAGGAACGAAACCGATGCTTAGCGGTTCTGTCAACACCCGTGTGAACATGGGTAGAGATGTGGGCTTTGCCTCATCTCCTGTGGAAATTCTCTTGGACTCTAATAGAGAGTGATTTTGGAGATGCTCCTGGGTTTCTTTTATAGACTCCCCACAATATTTTCAGGCGTTTCTCCGAGTTTCGTAGCATTTTCTCCAACCTGCTGGCGTGGTAGTCGCAGGGGGGAGAAGTGTGCGGAACAGAGAGATGGGCGAGCCGATGCACTAGTCCCGACCCCGCGTAAGATTTGGGCTTGACCCACAATCCACGCACAAATTTAGCTTATTACGCCTGTGTTATAACGGTCTAAACACGTTCTCTAACACCACTAGATGTCCAATTACGTTTTAAACAACAAAATTGTGACGTTTATAAATACCGAGATTGACCAACATGTTTGGTTCCAGATCCCGATGGCCACGAAGCGGAGTAAGCGCGTGGCAGCAGCAGCCGAGGGACGTGCTCCCAGGGCATCGGACGAGGAGTACGACTCCTCGCCAGTGTTGTCGGCAATGCCCTCACCACAGCCCGGGGCGCATATAGTCTCCGAGCCGGAGGAAGAGACAGTGCCTGATGGCCCCACAGTTCCTGACTGGGAGGCTCGGTGGACGGCTATGGAGAGTCATATTCTGTCTCTCAAACCACCGCTGTCTCTTAAACGACATAGGCCGGAGTTCCAAGATGAGTCGGACTCGGAAGACTTCTCAGAGACAGACTCGGCGATCGAGCCGAGGGCTCCTCCTCCTCCTCCTCCTAAACGGAGTAAGAAAAAGAAACACGTTACTTCTTCTGGTGATGACTTCACCAAAGAACGTAACAAGACCGGGCTTCGCAAGAAGCGAAAGACCAAGTCCAAGAAGAAGAAGAGGAAAGATTCTTCTTCTTCTGATTCGTCCACGGATTCCACTTCCACGGAATCAGACTCAGACACACAATATGAAGGTGTCTATGCTGCCATTGGTGGCAAAGTGTCTAAGAAGGTGGAGAAGCCGAAAGCTAAGCGGGTTAAAACTACCACGCTTATGCGCGAGACCATAAATGGTCATTTCCGTACCTTCAAACCGGCGGAAATCATCTCCAAGTTAGGAGATGAATTGACGGGCATTAAAGGTGTCCCCAACTCCATCATTAAAGAGATGGATCGAGATGTTAACATGACAGAAGACCGTAAGAAATTTGTTACTTGTCCTACCGGAGATATGAGAATGTCTTTAAGTCGGTTTGCACAGACGCCGGCAAAGAGGTGGCCCGCTCAAAGAAGGTCACGGACAATGATGGGAAAGAGTATACGCTCTTTCTGGCCCCAGAGCCGATCAAAGGGAAGCCTTTGGACAAAACGAAAATGTTTGGCGGCCAACTACAATACCTCTATAAAGAGGTAGAAACCGCAGCGAAAAGTGGCAAAAATATGGATGGCAAAAAGAAGCAGGAAACCCCACGCTTCAAAAGGTCACGAGGGGATTTTCGCCCACGACGGCTCAGCAGAGGTTCCAGACCGGGCTCACACTTCAGCCAGTCTTTCCGGGGCCGGGGCGCCCGCCCAGGCTGGACCGACAACACCGCACGGCCACTGGGCCGCGGCTTCAACTCCCCGAGACCCTTCCAAAGGGGCGGGTCCAAGTAGAGGCCCAAATCCAGACTTTACAAGTCCCCGTCGCCTCTAAAACCACACAAATTGTAAGCAACTTTGTGGCTGGGAATATTCATAATCATATTTCTGAATGGGACCAAATTACCAGTGACCAGGATATTTTACAAATAGTTAAAGGTGTTCAAATTCCCTTCATGCAAATACCCGTACAAGGGAGAGTTCCGTTTCCCTATCAAATTGAACAAATTGAACGAGAGGCACTAACTGAACAGGTACAAATTTTTTTTGACAAAGGCATTATCCAAAAGGTTACACACTGCCCTGGAGAGTTTATTTCAAACATCTTCTCGAGACCCAAACCTAATGGGGATGTTCGAATGATTCTGGATTTAACAACCCTTAATAAAATGATAGAATATCGACATTTTAAAATGTTTTCACTAGATACGGCACAAGACCTTATTACACCAAATGCGTGGATGGCTAGTGTTGACTTACAAGATGCATATTACACAGTTCCCATAGCGGAACAACACCGGAAAGTTCTCAGTTTTCTTTGGGATAACCAACTCTATGAGTTTACCTGTATGCCAAATGGCTTAGCTTGTGCCCCTCGTTTCTTCACTAAACTGCTTAAACCTGTTTTCTCACTTATGGCACGGAATGGTCACATAATGTTTCTTTACATAGATGATTCCTTTATAATGGCGTCAACACACATTGGTTGTGTAAACGCCGTTTTGGATTTATGTGCATTACTCACTAAATTGGGGTTTTATGTACATCTGCATAAGTCAGTGCTTCAACCAACAAAACAACTTAAATGTTTAGGGTTTATTCTTGATACACAGTCCCTCACAGTGTCGATAACAGAACAGAAATTAAATAAGTTTATGACTACAGCGACCCAGCTTCTTAAGTTACCGAAACCTAAGATTAGACAGGTCGCAGTTCTTATTGGGATAATGATATCATATGCACCCGCTATTCTATATGGGAAAGCCCATATTAAATCTTTAGAAATAGATAAAAATTTAGGATTAGCACGCACTAAAGGTAATTTTGAACGAAAGATGTTTATTTCTGAAGAAGGATTACAGGATATTCAATGGTGGATGCAACATATCGCAAATTCACCCAATCCAATCCGCATGGCGGAACCAAATACAGTGATTACCACTGATGCTCCGTTAGAAGGGTGGGGAGCCCATTGTGATGGGGTAGCAACGGGAGGTAGATGGCTACATGATATCACATTAATGCGCTAGAGTTGCATGCTATTTATTTGGGTCTACGTAGCTTAGTAAAGATACCTAAATCACAAGTTAGAATACTAACTGATAACACTACTGCTATGGCATATATCCGTAACATGGGTGGAACCAAATCAAAGCCTTGCAATCGGTTATCTAAACTGATTTGGAAATGGGCACAGGCTCAACAAGTCTGGCTGACGGTAGCGTATATTCCAGGGTCACAAAATACATTGGCAGACCATAAGAGTAGAAAATTCCACGACCATTTAGAATGGTCACTGTCAATACGTTTGTTTAAGTTCATTTGTGCAAAATGGGGGACACCTAAAGTTGACTTGTTTGCATCACGAAATAATAATAAGTTACCCTGTTATGTTTCTTGGCATCCCGAACTGGATGCTTGGAAAGTTGATGCATTTACTATTACCTGGGAAAATAATTTTTTCTATATTTTCCCACCGTTTAGCATTATCAGCCGAGTAGTGAGAAAAATCAGCATGGAGGGGACACACGCCATACTGATTGTGCCCGATTGGGACACGCAACCTTGGCTGCCAGCAGTTACACAACTGGCAAAAGAACATATACGATTCCCAAGAAAACCCGGGAACCTAACGCAACACGGACCGTTAGTGGTTCACGGCGACGTGTCAGCGACACCCCTATTGGCATTCCTTTTCTAAGGAAACAGCTGCAGCAATTTGGTTTAGACAAAATTACGGAAGATAGGATAGTAGCTGATGCATGGAGGCCAGGAACTGTTAAAATGTACACAACTTATTTAAAGAAATGGGGTGTACATTGTTTGCTAATGAAAGTTAAGCAAACAAATCCAACAATTGCACAAGTAGCTCGTTTTCTTCGTTCTCTAGAGGATGAGGGACTAGGATTTGGGGCGGTCAATGCGGCAAGATGCGCATTATCAATTATATTACCTAGAATTGACGGCGAAACAGTTGGTAAACATTATGTCCTTCGTTATTTACTTCGGTCAATTTATCAAAGGAATCCTCCAAAACCAAAGTATAGTCGCTTTTGGGATGTTTGTATAGTATTTAAGTTGTTTCAGGCTTGGCCTCACAACTCTTGGTTAGATATAAAACAATTAGGTTTTAAGGTCGCGGTCTTGTTACTATTAGTAACGGGACACAGAGGGCAGACGATTATTGCTTTATCCTTGACGGGATTAGAAATAGACAAGAAACAAGCTACGTTTGATTTAGCACAATTGCTCAAATCAAACACGCTAGGTGACCCTTTATCTACGGTTCACTTAGACTACTTCCCAAATGATCGTAAATTATGTGTTGTGTCAGCCATATGGGCTTATATATCCAAGACAAAGGACTTACGTGCATCACAACAACTATTAGTGAGCTTCATAAAGCCACATAAGGCAATTTCCAGAGACACCCTTGCCAGATGCGAACAATCAGGGGGTTGAAATTGGCTGGGTGGATACGGGCAAAATACTCTTCCACTCAACAGAGAGGTGCCATGGTTTCCAAGGCACGGTTGCTCGGTATTTCTGTAAAAAGAATACTAGCGCACGCAGGCTGGAAGACGGCTAAGTCGTTTGCAAAACATTACAACAAATGACTTGAAAAGCCTACCGGCATTGCAAAGCGCCTGCTCACCAACTAACAAGATTAGGTGAGAACAAAAACTTTGAATGATACAATTACTAATACAATGACACATAAACATGTTATAATAAGAATGAATGAAATTAAGGATAAAAATGAATTATGTAAAAGTCTCCATAGCCTGAGGCTAGCCTGAGGCTGTATACCGAGGTAAAATAGTATAGTTATACGAGTCTTACCTGGGTATAGATGATGGATAACTGTTGTTTTCCCGAGGTATAAGCCTCGGGTAGACATGGGCTAGGGCCCGCCCACCACACCCTACCACGTCTATTCCGTTGGTGTACCATTACGGGAAAATCATAGTATCCATTGTATTAAAGATCATTTTTATCCTGAATAAGTAGGTAAAGATTGCTGGACCGGATGTGCTTCCTTCTCCCTAGCCACGACTATCTGAGGCTTTTCTAGCCCACGTCTACCCGAGGCTTATACCTCGGGAAAACAACAGTTATCCATCATCTATAACCCAGGTAAGACTCGTATAACTATACTATATATATATATATAGATATATATATATATATATTATATATGTATGTATATATATATTATATATGTGTATATATGTGTGTGTGTATATATATATATATATATCATATATATTTTATATAATATATTATATATATATATTTATATATATACATATATATATATATACATATTTACACACACATACCTTTTCTTTCCATCCATTTATCTCACTCGGAGTTCATTTAGTTCATTACTCACACACTATGTCTTTTTGTTTTTTACCAGACGCTCGTTACCGGTAAGACTTAAGATTAAGAGCACGGGCTTTTCTGTGCGGAAAGTCAGGGGTTTGAATCCCGGCCGAGTGAACGAAAAAACAATGACCAACGAAAGTTTTATTTCTTTTTTAAAGAAATGCACACTTCCCGTTGAACCGGTGTTGTAGCAGCTTTTTCTTTTCTTTCTTTCTTTCTTTCTTTCTTCCTTTCTTTCTTTCTTTCTTTCTTTCTCTTTCTTTCTTTCTCTTCACTTTCTTTCTTTCTTTTTTTTCTTCCTGTCTTTCTTTCTTTCCCCTATTCCTCCCACGCTCCCTTTAATTGTGATTAAAATATACAAAATGTAGTTGTTTATTTTTGGTGTGGCAGTTGTAGGTATTTCCGGCGGCAAGCTGGCTGGAATCCAGCGTTCCTGACGATGAAAGGGCCGGGCGTCTCTGCTGGCCCGGCTAGATAGTGTCGGCCCAGTGGGAGCAGGGAGTGGAAAATCATGCTTCAGGGAGGCTGAATGAGGCCTGCTTCCACTTCAAACACCGCCACCAGGCGGCGTGGGGGGGAGGGGGGGTGTTGTACACAGTATTCATCTGTTTAATTTTCATTGGCTTAGGCGGTCATCCAAAGTTTCCAACATTTTCATGGTCGTACAAAGTGTAGTACTTTTCACAGATCCCCCCCCCCCTCCCACCCCGTCCCCAACAAAGTAGCACACATCAACTTTTCAATATGGAACATTAAATACGTCAACAAATATCAACATTTTATCAAACGATAAGTCATAGTTGACTGACACTCCCGTCTCCTTGTTGTATGCTTTGTATGACCATGAAAATGTTGAAAACTTTGGATCGCCGCCTTAGTTAGTTATGTGTGGTATAAAGCATTTATACAAATATTATTAGGATGGAACCGTTTTACTAGTTTGCTTGTCGCCGTTAGGGTTCAAACCCACCACCTTCATATCGATGCGCGGTCGTTGACGCGGCAGTTGCATCAGCCTGATACATGTCGGTTCTGTGCGGTGGTGTCGGTTCCTAGCCTGGGGCTAAGCATTATTAGGATAGGGAAAGGATTGGTTAGCTCAGTGTCAGGATAATGTGACTGAGTGGGATATTAGGTCATGGTGCCAGTGGCTTGTTCTCCCAGTGAGGCACCACTATAAAGTCGCCCTGAATGTGCACTGTGATAAGTCGATACTTGTCCTGATATGATCTTAGATGTTGCCAGGACTTAAAACTCCCAACCACAAACAAACAAACTGGTAGCAAAGGCCATATCCACGGTGGATTTGTAACAAACAGTGTGCATTCACAGTATCATTACTTTGTGTTTAATCTTTTGTCTTCAACATAGATTTAGTTCTCAAACAGTGAGACTAATTTTTGCGGTTATTTGATCTTTGATGTTGCCAGGATGTAAAACTCCCCCCCCCCCAAAAAAAAAAGCACAAACAAGCACCATGACGACACACTGTGTTAAATTGTGCGTGTTGGGATTAGGGGGGGGGGGGTTGAGGGAGGAGTAAGCCCACTAAAGACCACTTCCTATTCCATTTGTATCCCACCCTCCATCCTCCAAATAAGACCATGTCACGTGACTGAATTCACATTATTACAAAATATACATATGCAGTAAAACCTCTATAGCCGACCACCTCCAAAGATCGACCACTCCCCTATATCGATCACTTTATTTGGGTCCC
Source organism: Branchipolynoe longqiensis (assembly GCA_030323885.1). Lineage (NCBI taxonomy): Eukaryota > Metazoa > Annelida > Polychaeta > Phyllodocida > Polynoidae > Branchipolynoe > Branchipolynoe longqiensis. The sequence continues at coordinate 19,712,638 of CM059194.1, read as the reverse complement.
AAGCGATCGCCCATACAATACCATTGTAACGATTATAAAACTCCCTAAACCGACCACCTCCTTAAATGAACCATTTAAAGTTGGTCGCATAGTCGGTCGATTTAGAGAGGTTTTACTGTAATTACAGCAGTCACACATAGGAAACCTAAAAATGGCTTACCCGTGACTGGTGTGCATGAATTTCAAATAATAATTACGACAACAAAAATGAAAACTATGAAACAAGGGATGAAAGATTGCTTTCGCTGATTTCCACTAAAAAGACAAATAAAGCCTAGCAGCCCCTCATGGGCTTATATTGCTCCGGAGAATCGTAGACAATTTCCCAGGAGTCCGATTTTCACTTTGAAAATTCATGTTTAGGTTAGATTAGATTAGAGTGTTTGAGCTGTATGCTCAGGCCAATTCGGAGACTCCACCATCAGGGCCCACTCACTACATGTGGTGAGGATGCTCTGTTCAGTTTTGTCATGTGCAGCAATGAATTTGAATCTGCTGGTGCTAGCTGGGTATATCCTGGAATCTGAGGTTCATCTTTTCAAGCTGCCCTTTGAATGATTGTACCTTGCAGTTTAATTGATTTTCTATGTATGTATGTATGTATGTATGTATGTATGTATGTATGTATGTATGTATGTATGTATGTATGTATGTATGTATGTATGTATGTAGAAATGTATATGTATATGATGTAGTATGGTAGTTGTATGATTGGTGTATGCGTGTATGTATGTATGTATGCGTGTATGCGTGTATGCATGTATGTTTGTGTTATTGTGATTTTCATCCTGGATGAAGGAAATTACAAAAAATGTAACCCAAACAAACTTTATTTAGAATTTCTCACAGAAAGGAAAACATTTTGTTTTGCAACAACAACAAATAGGAGAAAAAGGTGGGGGGAAACAAGAGGAAAAAAAGGCAAACCATGTGGATTAGAGCGGGGTTCCCATCTGTGCGGTGTGATCAGTGCGTAGAGGTGTCTGGCCCCGATAAGGCTGTTTAGGAGCAGCTCGCGGAGAGCAGTTCTACCTACTTCTGGCACCAACGCCGATCCGCGCGGGGGGAGAGGAGGCGGAGGGGGGAGGCGGGGAGGACAGACGGGGCTGCGCTTTGGTCCCCATGACGCGAGTTGCCCGAATTAGCCGCCACCAGGCTATTAGGCTGGCTGTTTACTGGGCCTGCTCATGGGACAGTGCGTGACTGTAGGTGGTGTGTTCTCCATGGGTTTCATTCCGGGAGGGAGGCAGTGAAGTTGGAGGGGAGAGGGGTGGTGCTAGTATTAGGAGATAGGAGTGTGGTGTGGTAGTGATGATTTGTTATTTTGTTGGGGTTTTACATCCTAGTGACATCTATGCTCATATCAGGACGGGTACCGACTTGTGCACTCATGGCAATTTTATAGTGATGCCCCACTGGGAGACCAGGCCGTCAGCACCATGACCCTAACCAGTCCTTGCCCTGTCCTCGTAATGCTGATCGGGCTGCAAAGAAGGCCCTGAACTGTGATCTTGAACCGTGTCTGATCCCTCGCTCTGATCTGAAACCATTAATAGCCACCCACATAAAATCCAAATGGCAACATGAGTGGATGAAAACATTAATAAACTTAAAGAAATTGAACCATCTGTGGGAAAGCCACCACAGACTCATGCGGGAGGTCGGCGGGACCAAGTGGTCCTTAGCCGCTGCCGTATTGGCCACTCATGGCTTACACATGCTTTTCTGCTCAAGGGGAACCTCCCCCTGAATGTATTGGGTGTCAGTCCCCGCTGACACTCAAACACATTTTACTAAGTTGCGTTGATTTTTTGGCCCTGCGCCAACGGTTCTACACTGCAGACAGTATGCATGACCTTTTTACTAAGGTAAAACAGGAAAACATTTTAGCCTTTTTGAGGGCAGCTGGACTGTACCACCTCATATAGTTTACTAAATAGATTCTATCAATTATTAATAAAACTTTTCTTTTTCTATGGGAATTTGTTTCCCTTGACCACAAATATATGATTGTGAGCTTTCTAATTTAATGAGTGTCTATTGGCACATAATTGATTGTCTGCTTTTACATGTAAAAGCGATGGTTTGAACAAAAAACAAACATTTCTCGCCGTGAATATGGCCTATGCTGCCGACACGGCGTAAAGCAACCACCAATCAATCAATCAATCGTAATGCTGAGCGCCAGGCTAGCTAGCGATAAGTATAATTTTGTAAGTTATTGGTTTGACTTGGCTGACATTCGAATTCCTAATCTTCCACACAGGAAGCCTGCACTCTACTGCTTGGGCCAATACGTCCGGTCGGTTTGTGGTAGGGGTGATGGTCGGATAGGGGTGTGCTTCTAGTATTAGGAAATATAGGTGTTGTTGGGGTGATGGTGGTGCACACACACACACATTCTCTCACGCACACACATTCTCTCACACACTCTCTCACACACACTCTCACACACACTCACACACACACTCACACACACACTCACACACACTCACACACACTCACTCACTCACAGACACACACACTCACACACACTCACACACACTCACACTCACACACACTCACACACACTCACACACACCCACACTCACACTCACTCACACACACACACAGACATACACATCCTACCCTCGACCTGAAACAGGCAGTATTTGGGGGATAACAAAAACTCATTTCTCTGTGGAGGGCTACAGCGCAGAGAATTGTAATCAGACTTTGGGTTGAGCAGCTGCCTTTGGGCGAATGCAGTATTGGCGTAGTGAATGGGGCCGGTTTAGTGCTAAGGAAGCCACAGCTCAGAGCTGGGCCCGTATGCATGGACAACGTTTTATCGCCTCCGGTGTTAACGGCGGGTGCCGGGTTATCTAACGCCACTGTTCAAGATGTGTCACTGGGCATGTATGGGTACAAAGCGCGGTGGCGTTAGTTAACCTTTTAGCTATTTATAGATTTGGGAAACCCCTCTGCGATGCGACAGCGGCGGCGGCGATGTTTTGGTAATGTTCGACAGTATGGATAGTGACGTCGATGCAGCGGCAGCGTTAATATCGGTTCGAATTTAGGGTTGAATTGATCAAATTTCACTTATTGCGTATGTAATTCTGTTAAATATGATCGCATTGAATAGATTTGGGCCTAATATATTGCCGACGATGCAGCGGCGGCGGCAGCGATGTTTTGTTGATGTTCGACAGTATGGATAGCGACGTCGATGCGGCGGCGGCGGCGATTTGTTTAGTTTACATTCGTCGATTCGACAATATGAATAATGCCGCCAATGCGGTGGCAGCGTTAATAACGATTCGATTTTAGGGTTAATTTGATTAAATTTCACTTATTGCGTGTGTAAATCTGTCAAATATGATCGCATTGAATAGATTTGGGCCTAATCGGTATCTAACACCGCCAGTAAACCAGCTATGATTTGGGGTTAGAAAATCCTAACTTAAACTCGTGGTGTTTGCCTGACACCGCTCCATGCATACTGACTTTTCGCTGCTAAACCAGAAATCCCCTCCAAAACCAGTTTTGCTTCACTAACACCGCCCCATGCATACGGGCCCTGCTCAGAGCTGCTCAAGAGTGGTTTATAGCATCTACCGGCTTATGCAGCATACTCCCATGAACAATCATATAGCTGTTCAGACCATCTGCTCATAGATTCTACTGGCGGGCGTAGCGTACCCCCATCAACTAATGATATAGCTGTACCATCGAACTGCTCACAGAGTCTACCAGCTTGTGTAGCATATGCCAATAAATGAATGGTGTAACTGTACAGTCGAATCACTCACAAAATTTACTGGCTTGTGTAGCATACTCCCATAAATTAATGATAGTTGTACAGTCAAACTCTTCACAGTATCTACCAGCTTGTGTAGCGTACCCTCACAAACAATTATATAGATGTACAGTCGAACCACTTACTGTGTCTATGGTCTACCGGCTTTTGTAGCATACCCCCATAAACTAATGATATAGTTGTAGAGTCAAACCACTCACAGTATCTACCGGCTTGTGTAGCATACCCGAATAAACTAATGATATAACTGTACAGTCAAACCGCTCGCCTTATCTACCGGCTTGTTTAGCAAACCGCCATAATCTAATGATATTACTGTACAGTTGAACCGCTCAACTTATCTACCGGCTTGTGTAGCAAACCGCCATAAACTAATGATATAACTGTACAGTTGAACCGCTCACCTTATCTACCGGCTTGTGTAGCAAACCGCCATAAACTAATGATATAACTGTACAGTCGAACCGCTCACCTTATCTACCGGCTTGCCTAGCAAACCGCCATAGACTAATGATATAACTGCACAGTCGAACCGCTCACTTTATCTCGCGGCTTGTGTAGCAAACCGCCATAAACTAATGATATAAGTGTACAGTCAAACTACAGAAAAACCTCTCTATACCGACCCCTCCACAGATCGACCACTCCCCTATATCGATCACTTTATTTGGGTCCCAACAATACCATTGTAGGGATATTCTAACTCTAAACCGACCACCTCCCTAAATGGACCACTTAAAGTCGGTCCCATGGTAGGTCGATTTAGAGAGGTTTGCCAGCGTGTGTAGCATACCCCCACAAACAATTATATAGCTGTTCAATTGAACTGCTCACAATTGCTCATACTGTGCTTATCACCTTTCCATCTAGTGACTTTAAAATTTATACTTGTCACTTCCTATCCTGGCGCTTGGCATTAATAAAATAGAGCAAGGACTGGTTAGCTCCGTGTCAAGACAATGTGACTGAGTGGGATATTGGGTCATGATGCCGGCGGCCTGATTTCCCTGTCTGGCAGCACTATACAGTCGCCATCAGTGTGCACTGTCACAAGTAAGTACCCGTCCTGATATGACCTTACATGTTGCCAGGACGTAAACTCAACCAACCAACATCCCATCCAGTCTTGGCTTCACACCTTAATTAATCCCCTTCATGCTCAATTCATTTCAAATGCGAGCAGCTCAAGAAAATAGGAGATGTTTTGGGCAGCTGATCTCTCAGATAAAATCAACTTAATTGATTTCTTTATAGGAATCAATTTTCTTTCCAATGAGCCAATCGGGTAAGCTTTAACTTGGCCGCGTCACAGAAAGATTTCCAGTGGAAGGCAACACAACTGCATGAAGTGATGTATTGTAGAGTCTGGATTTTTTGGAGGGTTTTTCCCTTGAAGATTTACACTGCCTATCATGGATAAGTCTAAATAGACTTAGTTTCACCTTTAGACAGTCGATATAAAGCCTGATCCTACACTTTTACTGACCCAAGGGATTTTTAACATACCACAACACATATACATGGTATGAGAGCAACTGGCCTTTGCTGACACCATTAGTTAAGCACAGCAGTGCAAATCCAAATTGGGAGAGGTGATAGCATGGGGAATCGAACCATCGCCCTTCAGTCTGACCTAGAAAAAAGTCAGACACTCGAACCACTCCGCCACAGCGACCACCCAACCCCCTCACCCCGCCACAGATGCCTCCCCAACCATCTGACCCCCGCCACCACACAAACACCCACCCTCCGCAACTCTCTACACTTACCCACGCGCAGTAATGTCGATATCCAGGCTTACATATCCAACGTAGATACTGGTGCCTTCATTGAAAATGTATTGCTGCATAGAAGGGAATAAATACTAAGTCAATTTAATGGAACCTGTTCCTGCTGAGGCCTACAGTATCTAGCATTTTTCGCGTGCATCCCAAAATTAGTTTTCTGTGTTTTTACTTCAAATATCTCCATAAATAACCCATTAAAATAAACTTTGCTTCAAACTGAAGTAAAGTAGATTATAGCAATCAACTTAATATATTTATCTAAAAGTAAAAATGGCGGAAACTCAAAACCATGGCATGATTATGAAACTTTAAGATCCTGGTGCCTCTAGCTGAGTAGACCGGCTTTTAATTTAGCTCTCGAGACCCATTTTACACACATGTTCGTACACACTCTCTCCTCCCTGTTCACTCTCCTCATTGCGAGTTACCGCCTCTCATCACAGGCCTTAAGTGCTTTTGTCTAATTTCCCTTGATGCATTAAAAGGTTAGCCATAGAAGCCGAATTTATACTTACAGAGTAAAACTAAAAGAACACCATCTCTGACTTTCTGTCTAGTCTGTTCAGTGTAATTTACTTTAGACAATGCTTCAGTGGTGGTAGTGTGTGCAACTTAATTTATGTAAGATGGCATTGGTGCCAGTGTGTGTAACTGGCTGGTTTGGCTGGTCTGGCCAGGCCAGGCCAGGCTAGGCCAGGCCAGGCCAGGCCAGGCCAGGCCAGACCAGACCAGACCAGACCAGGCTGGCTGACAAGCGCCAGGCAGCACAATGCGAGAACAAGCTGGAAAGAGCAGGACCTCAGGAAATGTGGCATGGTGAGAAAGTCCTTGTTTGTTGGGATTTTATGTCCCAGCGTCAAGTAAGGTTGTCTGTCCTATCAGCAGGCACCTGTAGCGAAATCTGTATACAGGATCACGAAAATAGGCCAATTGGGGGAAGTTGTCGCGTCGAGCATTGGATGTCGGCGTCGAACAGCATAATTATAGTTTAGCATTGACAGAGGTATTGGAAAGTCCTTAAATTTATCCTAAATGTAAAGGTGGAGAAAATACAACCACCTTATTTGTTTCTAGGATAATTTAATATAAAACAAAGAAATGCACTACACTTTAAGAATTATGACGCTGACATCTGTCAAAGTTGTCGCCGTCGAGCATTGGATGTCGGCGTCGAACGGCATAATTATAGTTTAGCATTGACAGAGGTGTTGCAAAGTCCTTAAATGTATCCTGAATTTAAAGGTAGAGAAAACATAACAACCTTATTTGTTTCTCGGATAATTTAATATAAAACAAAGAAATGCACTACACTTTAAAAATTGCGATGCCAACATCTTAAATAAACCACCAATTAGGCCATTTTCGTGAGGCTGACTCCTATATATATGCAAATTGTGGATAATGATTTCTTTATTAGTTGTATACGTTATGGTAAGAAGAAAAGAAAATCTAATTTGAAGTGGCTATTTATATGAATATGAATATGAATATTTAAATAAATATCTCATACTACTTTTATTTTCAAATAGATATGGTGTGGCCATGTTGGTTGCAATGTGACTGCGTTGGTTAAGTCTCACTCCCACACCCTCTATCTTCCATTTACAAATAGATGCAGTGTGAATGCGTTGGTTACCTGTCACTACCACACCCTCTATCTTCTGCTTACAAATAGATGCAGTGTGGCTGTGTTGGTTATGTCTCGCTACCACACCTTCCAGCTTCCATTTACAAATAAATGCAGTGTGACTGCGTTGGTTACGTTTCACTACAACACCCTCCCTCTTCCATTTACAAATAGATGCAGTGTGACTGCGTTGGTTACGTCTCGCTACCACACCCTCCATCTTCCAATTACAAATCGATGCAGAGTGAATGCGTTGGTTACATGTCACTACCACACCCTCCATCTTCCAATTACAAATCGATGCAGTGTGACTGGGTTAGTTATGTTTCACTACCACACCCTCCATCTTCCATTTACAAATCGATGCAGTGTGACTGCGTTAGTTACGTCTCGCTACCACCCCCTCCATGTTCTGTTTACAAATAAATATTGCGTAGCCTAGTTGGTGAGATATCCTAGCCCATCTTCCATCCTTCGCTTACACATTTAATGTGGCTGAGTTGATTATATTCCATTAAGTACTAATGTACTGCTGGCTAGTGAACTAAGAACCAAGAACTATGAGCAGGACATGATACTGGGATGCAAACAGGATATAATGCAACTCATCACCAAACAGGATTGTTAAAACAAAAACAAAACAACCAAAAACCAACACCCATAGGCCTACTGTACATTTAACACCATCCACTTCTGATGGGAACAAATTGTAAGCCTTGGTTTTAGGATGCCATTTTAATCGCATCAAACTTGTCCTATCCCTTCTTTTGATGTGGAGACTGCTGGTGGGACGCTGTTGAACCACCCACTATCTCCGTATTGAGATTCGGCTCTGCGATCCCCCAGATTGACTATTCATGGCACCAGACGCTGACAGCCTGTGTGCTTCAGCAGCCGAGCATTGGCACCAGCGAACCAGCAGCATAGGCGCAGAGTGGCACCAGCGACCAGCTCCAGAAAGCGGCGGTACGGTGCGTCAGCCCAAGTAACGGTCACTTTTCCTGTGTTGCGTACCTGACATGTAGCATCGGCTTAGTCTATATATCCAAAGTTCTCAACATTTTCACAGTCGTACAAAGAGTACTACTTTCCAAGGTTTGTCTCATCTACTGCCCGACAAAGTAGCACACATCGACATTTTATCGCAGAACACGACAGTGGTTTATGTTATATCTACATTTTATTGAACCATTAGAGTCATCTATGACTAAAACCAGTTCTACTGTCGTATGCTTTGTAATATTGTGAAAATTGTTGATGATCAGGATACTCCACTGGAATTTTGGATAACCAGATATCCCTGCCACAATTTTGGATAACCAGGATACCCCTTCACAATGGATGACCAAGATACCTTTTGCTTGTACCAGTAAATCAAAATATCACTGCTATATTTATTTGGTAGCAAGCAGAATGTGACAAGCTAGTTTTCTTTTCTTCTCAAGAAAAAATTCGAATATGGAGCATTATGGTTATACAATATGATGATACATTTATGGTTTTACTCTCTCTCACAAGACTAACACTTGGGGACACAGAACCGTCATAGTTCAGTTGTCACAATTTCTTGGCCTCATGACCTATATATAGTAAAAGCCACTACAAGCGCTGATGGAATTTGGTTGGGCGCGGGTAGTGTGTGGAGTGGGAGTGGGGGTGGAGGTGCTGGGGGGGGGGGGTAGGGAGGGGGGCTGGTAGGGAGAGTAGCTGTTAGGTATTGATGTATATAAACAGCAGCCATTGGGTGTTGTCATCTATGGCTGCATCAGCCAGGTTATATCCCCCAGATGTGTACGTTGTGAACACTTTGATATAAGCCCGCCGCCAAGCCAATTTGCCCTGAGCGAAGGCCTGGAGCTGGGTTTTACACTTTCACTTCAAATAACCGCCATACTGGCTGGCATCCCAGGAGGCATTGAGGTGTACGCGACATTATTCCGCACTCGCTACCTTTGATACAGGGGCGCTTTCTGCTCAGCCGAATGACACCTGTACAATATGAAGTCGTCCGAATATAGGTCTGTGGTGAATCGTGAAATAGAGCTGTATGTTTGCAATAATATTTTTAACCCGGAAAACATGATTGCGCATGCTGGTAGGTGTCATTATAGTCGTCGTGGATGGGCAGTATGATTTCAGATTGGCCTCAACTTCGGATTCAATCGATTTGAAATGACTGCCCACCTATTTGGACTATTTCATTCATATGCATGCCAAATCGTGTTCTTCTAATGTGCAATATATTCGATATCAATGATGTAAAATAGCTGACACAATGGGACATGTGCTTCTTTTCTATGCAGTCAGATGAGCGAACATAGGTATATATGACAATTCAAATTGGTTTCCTTATATGGGATTGTTTAGTTTGTTTATTTATGAATATCGGGAAAAAATGTTTGAAAAAATTGGCATGACAAGAATTTGGAAAAAGTTCCAAGCAAATTAAGAGTATTAACTAAAAGCTCTTGACTGTGACCATCTGAGACAATCCAATGCTTGGAATACAAATCATCGTTCTTTAGACCAGTTGTAAAATTCTCCGATTAAGTATGTAGTGGGTATCGACTTGGCTGGATGGGAAACAGTACTCCCTTTATAATGCTCTCACCGGGGGGAGGGAAGAGGTGCACCTTTAAAAATGATCCCCCCCCCCCCCCCCCCAGCCACATGGTCACCGCATGATACGTGGTAATCTCACAAGAGCTGTGTAGTGGCCAGATCTGGGTGGGAGGAGGGTGGGTCATGAAGGCAGCCAATGAGGAGCTATGTCAGGGAGGGATCATGCGGGCTAGGAATGACTGCTGAGCATGGGTGTAATAGCCAATAAGGATACCAGTATCATCCACCCTTGTATTTGTCTAAAAACCTTATATAACTGAATAAAACTACGTATTCTGTCTTCTTCTGGCTGGTGCTGAACTCGGATCGTGTGTTGTGTCTATTATTGGTCAAATTCTGAGTTAGACTCCATAGAAACTAGAAGGGAGGGTAGGGGAGTTATGAACCGTAAGCACCAGAGGGATATCGGGGCAGTATAGCCCTTTTGGCAGTACAGCCAATGACATGGGAGGTCACTGTGAAAGTAGTCATAACTTTGTGTGCCACCTAGCGGGAACGGCCATCAATAACCTTCGAAACCCCGCATAAATGTGGGGACCCGCAAGTACGGGATTTCATAGTGACAATTTTGGGCTGAAAAACGTATTTCGTGATTTTGTTTACTTTCCGTTGTCATCTTTAAATGTTATTTACATTATTTATGACATTTGTTTTGTTGTTTTGATTTGTGTAGTTTTATTTCCATAACCATAGACGTTAATTGAGATAATAAAGGTAAGTACTATAGGCAAGTGAAAATTCAGAGGGACAAGTGAAAATCACATCAGACAAGTGAAATCACATCAGACAAATGTTGCTTATTTCTATTACTGCACTACCACAGGACAGTATCAGCACGGGCAGGTGATTAAGACGCCTATATGGGGTTTTGGTCTAGGTACAATTCGAATAGGGTCTTACATCCGCTATGCGAAGAGCGAAGATGGATGCAGTGGTTCGGTGTGTGGCCACTTCAGGTTTTTAAATGCAATGTGTGAAATGTGAAAATTGATGTCAACATGTGGTGACTTCCTATCTTTAAATCCGGTGTGCACACAGGAAATTTGCACATGTTAGTCATCATGTGGTGACTTCCTATCTTTAAATCTGGTGTGCACATGGGAAATTTGCACATGTTAGTCAGCATTTGGTGACTTCCTATCTTTAAATCTGGTGTGCATACGGGAAATTTACACATGTTAGTCAGCATGTGGTGACTTCCTATCTTTAAATCCGGTGGGCACATGGGAAAACTACACATGTTGATCAGCATTTCTGACTTCCTATCTTTAAATGCGGTGTGCTCACGGGAAATTTGCACATGTTGGTCAGCATTTGGTGACTTCCTATCTTTAAATCTGGTGTGCATACAGGAAATTTATACATGTTAGTCAGCATGTGGTGACTTCCTGTCTTTAAATCCGGTGTACAAACAGCAAAGATGGATGCGTAGGGTCAACATGTGGTAATTTCCGGTCTTTAAGCCCAGTGTGTGAACAGCGAAGACGGATGTGTGAGTCACTTCTGGTCACTCCTCATTCACCGGTTGTACTAAGCTGCGCCCTTGTGCAGTGAGTGATACAGGCCCAGCACCATTCCACATCCACCTTGAGCCTCGTTTTCATTCATTGACGGTGTTTGGTGATGCTTTCATGACGTGTCATGCGCCATCTACCGGTTGTGCGGAGTTCGGACCCAGTGGCCGAATTGGTGAGAGCGCTCGCTGGCTTCCTGTGTGGAAGATCGGACATTCGAAAACCGGCCGAGTCAAGCCAATGACTTACAAACAAAATTGATACTTGTCACTACCTAGCCTGGCTCTCGACATTACTAGGATAGGGGAAGGATAGTATGACTGAGTGGGATATCAGGTCACAGTGTTGATAGCCTAGTCTGGGCAGCACTATAAAGTGGATGATGGCAGAAGTCGGAACCAGGCGTGATATGACCTTTTTCTTTTTTTCCCAAATTTTTATTCCAGTTGAATAAAATCTTTTTTCGGTACCGAGGCGCTGGTCTTCTGGCCTTAGATGTTGCTAGATGTATAGCTCCTCACAAACATCCCATATCTATTGTTTCCCTTATCTAAATAACAATAGTGTCATAGTCTGCACTGACCTCAGCCACAATAGTCATTGACATCAGCCACATAGACAAGTAGGCATGGATAGGGTGATTACATCAGGGAGCCTAGGTAGTGTAATAATTAGGACACCAGTCCCGGCTGAAGTGTGGGTAAAAATCATGCTCTAGACTCAATAATCCCGGTGTTTGAATTACCGCCCCATGACAACATTATTACAACGACCAAAGCAAGCCATTCATTGTGTTGTTAAGAATATGACTACAAATACAGTGAAATCCCAATTTTATGCGGCCCGATTTAAAGCGAATTCAGATATAACACAAAGAGTCATTGGACATGGAATTCTTTAATTCAAGGATAATTTAGCGAGCTGAACCCAGATTTAGCTCGACCCCGCTTTTTGTTGTTGTCACGATGGCTTTTTAATGATACCAATGATTGTTCATTTTCCATTTTTAACTTGAAAAGTCTTTTACCTTTGATTTTATTTATCATACCACACTTTTGATTTTACTACAGTTGTATGCTCTTTAGACATACATTTTTGTGCTCCATTTTACCTGTTTGAAATGTGTTTTTTTCACTCAGATATATTTAGCCACTGTATGACTCCCAATAGGCGATGTTTACCTTTTGTGCTGGGGGGGGTGGGGGGGGGGGCGTCATTAAACAAGCAAGCAAACAAACTATTCCAATGATCGCGTTATAACAGGGCCACACTGTATTTTGCAGATGAAAAGAGGCATCATGTGTTCCCTTCTTTATAGGGTGTTTGGAGTGTGATTCACAATATAGTAAGCATCGGTGTGTTTATAATTATATACGCAAATACAGTCCAGCACCAGCCTCAGTCACTGAGTGACACAGTGCAGCTCTGAACGTGGATATCAGCTCCAGTCCCATCCGGGCTATGATTGCCCCTCCCCTCCCCCGCCCCACCCCCGCCTGTGTGTGCGTGAGGGTGGGGGGTGGGCGGGGGGGGGTATGAGTCAAAGCAGGGCTCGATATTTCCGTCACGCTAATTCGGGCAGGTTCAATAGTCCTGCTGGGTGGAAATGTCGGCTGTTTGGGGCCTTTTCACACACAAACCATTACCTTTTCTTTCTTTCTTTCTTTCTTTCTTTCTTTCTTTCTTTCTTTCTTTCTTTCTTTCTTTCTTTCTTTCTTTCTTTCTTTTTCTTTCTTTCTTTCTTTCTTTCTTAATTTTTTTCTTAATTTTTTTCGTAATTTCTTTCCTCCTTTCTTTTCTTCTTTCTTTCTTTCTTTACTTCTTTCTTTCCTTCTTTCTTAATTTCTTTCTTAATTTCTTTCTTTCCTTCTTTCTTTCTTTCCTTCTTTCTTTCTTTTCTTCTTTCTTTCCTTCTTTCCTTTCTTTCCTTCTTTCTTTCCTTCTTTCTTTCTTTCCTTCTTTCTTTCCTTCCTTCTTTCTTTTCTTCCCTTCTTTCTTTCTTTATTTCATCCCTTCTCTCTTTTCTTTCTTTTCTCTTTCTTTCTTTTCTTTTCTCTCTTACAGCTACATAGTCCAATGAAATATCAAATTTTCAAAACCAAACCAATTATCTAGATTTGATTCTACATATCTAACTAGATACTGATCCACTTATTAAGCATTTCTTTCTGTGTAGAAGGCAATACTAAGTCAGTTTAATAGAACCTGTTACTGCATTACCTTTTCTTTTTCTTTCTTTCTTTCTTTCTTTCTTTCTTTCTTTCTTTCTTTCTTTCTTTCTTTTGTAATTTCTTTCTTTCTTCATTTCTTTCTTAATTTCTTTCCTTTCTTTCCTTCTTTCTTTCCTTTTTTCTTTCTTTTCTTCCTTCTTGCTTTCTTTCTTTCTTTCCTTCTTTCTTTCTTAATTTCTTTCCTTCTTTCTTTCTTTCCTTCTTTCTTTCCTTCCTTTATTTTCTTCCTTCTTTCTTTTCTTCCTTATTTCTTCCCTTCCTTCTTTCTTTCATCCCTTCTCTCTTTTCTTTCTTCTTTCTTTCTTTCTTTCCTTTTTTCGATCTTTAAAAAACAAACTTTTCTTTTCTCTCTTAAAGCTGCATCGTCCAATGAAATATCAAATTTTCAAAACCAAACCGATTGTCTAGATTTGATTCTACATATCTAACTTAGATATTGATCCACTTATTAAGCATTTCTTTCTGTGTAGAAGGCAATACTGGGTCAATTTAATAGAACATGTTACTGCATTACCTTTTCTTTCTTTCCTTCTTTCTTTCTTTCTTTCTTTCTTTCTTTCTTTCTTAATTTCTTTCTTTCTTAATTCCTTTCTTAATTTCTTTCTTAATTTCTTTCTTTCTTAATTTCTTTCTTTCTTAATTCCTTTCTTAATTTCTTTCTTTCTTTCTTTCCTTTCTTTCCTTTCTTCTTTCTTTCCTTCTTTCTTTTCTTCTTTCTTTCCTTCTTTCTTTCCTTCTTAATTTCTTTCTTAATTTCGTTCCTTCTCTTTCCTTCTTTCTTTCCTTCTTTCTTTCCTTCCTTCTTTTTCTTTCTTTCCTTCCTTATCAAATATCAAATTTTCAAAACCAAACCAATTATCTAGATTCGATTCTACATATCTAACTTAGATATTGATCCACTTATTAAGCATTTCTTTCGGTATAGAAGCCAATGCTGAGTCAATTTAATAGAACCTGATACTGCAGAAGTCTATGGTGTCAGAGTTTTGGCAAGCTTGCCAAAACTAATTTTCCATGTTTGCACTCAAAATATCTCAAATGTTTACCATTTAAAATAAAAGTAACTTTGAACTAATGTAAAGTAGATACTAGTGATCAATCTAATATATTTATCTCAGAAAAAATACAGAAATTCAAAACCACCGGACTTTGCAACTTTAAGTTCACCTCCAAGAATGAATGGTCAATGACAGTGGTGGGTGCATGGGTGATTGGGTGGGTGGGTACCGATGGCAGAGAACAGCGCTTAAATCAAGTGTCAATTATACAACATGTTTGCAAACAATTATTGCTTGCTGAGCAAATACCGGAGTCATAGTATTAACAAGTATGCAATGGTGGGTCTTGGGTTATTGTTGTTGGGGTTTGTTGTTGTTATGTTTTTTTGTGTGTTTGTTGTTGTTTTTGTTGTTGTTGTTGTTATATCAGTAGTAGTAGTACCTTACTGTCATATACAGCGGTGGTGTGGAAACCGTCCAAGTCGATCTGCAGTCTGAAAGATGCCGACTGATCTTGTTGGCCCTTCTAGTTTCAGTTAAGTTTACCTGTGCTAATATTGATGTGCCCTGGTTGGTCTTTCAGTTAGTGAGTATACCTGTACTAATATTGCTGCTGTTGTCGTGGTGGGTGTGGGGGCTGTGGTGGGGGGGGGGGGGGGTCTATGTGGCATGTGGGGGGGTCTATGTAGCATGGGGGGGGGGGGTCTATGTAGCATGTCGGGGTGGGGGAGGGGAATTTAAGGGGTCTGGTGGGATAGATGGCCTGTGGGGGCTAGGTGGCATCTGGGGATCTATGGGCATGTGTGGGCTAGGTGATCTGGGGGGGGGGGGGTGGGCTATGGGGTCATGTGGGGGTCTAAGGGCCACGTCGGGGTTAGAGGGCCTGTTGGGAGGGGGGGGGACTATGTGGCCTGTGAGGGTATGGGGGCATGTGGGGGGGGTAAGGTGAGTTAGCCTGTGGGGGGGGGGGGGGGTTAATATGCCCTGTGGGGGGCTAGGTGGCCTGTGGGGGTCTAGGGCATGTGGGGGACTAAGCGACCTGTGGGGCTAGGGGGCCTGTGTGATGGGTCTAGGGGGGGGCATGTGTGGGGTTTAGGGGCATGTGGGAGTCGAAGGGGCCTGTGAGGGGTCTAGGAGGCCTGTGGGGGGTCTAGGAGGCGCGTGGGGAGCTAGGGGGAATGTGGGGGCCTGTGGGGGTTCTATGAAGGTTATGGAGGAGTCTAGGGGGGCTTGAAGGGGCCTGTGAGGGGGAGGGGGCTAGGATGTGCTAGGGGGAGGTGTGGCGACCTATGTCGGCGGGTTCTAGGGGGGAAGGGCTGTTGTAGGGGGGGGGGGGCAGTGTCGACCTATCACTGTGTGCTCCGGGGGTAGTAACCCAAACAGGGTTTGCATAGGTTATTGGAATCCACCAGTTGGGCACGTAGAGTGGAGGTTTCACTGGACCGGTACTGCTGCACGCTCACCCCCGAATATATATATACGCACGCACGCACGCACGCACGCACGCACGCACGCACGCACGCACGCACACACGCACGCACACACATACACACATGGCCAGTTTCATTCACAATATGAAAATATGGATCAACACAAAAACAGCAAAACTAGTGTTGAAACCTTGATTTAAAAAAAAACACAATTCAATCTGGGGATTTATTAAACAGAACATTTATTTAATTTAATATATTCGTATGTTCATTTATCCAAGTATCGGTACTTAAGACAAATTTGTGAATATTTGTAATTTTTAAAAAAAAGAAGAAGAATAGTCGGTACCTGTCCTGAAATGTCCTTAGGTATTGATAGGACATAACTCCCCAACAAACAAACAGCTTCTACAGTCCTAGGTTTAGACTTTGGCCAATGTAGTGTTTAATGGGTATGTCTTTATGAACATATTTTGTTGTATTGCTTCTATTGGTATTATTTGGCTTTTTGCGTGTGTTTTTTTGTTTTAATTAGGAAAAAAGTGGTTTAAAAAAATTAAATATAAAAGATAAGGGATAGGTGAGTGGGTGTGAAGAAAAATTAGTTGATTGGCGATTCACCAGTACACCGGTGTGCATGGTTACTGTGCACACCCGGCAACGAGGCGACGATGCCGGGTCGTCCTTGTCTTTGATCTCACAACAGAACGGCGGGGCGGCCGGCGGCCGGCGGCGGGCAGCGGGTGCCGGGCAGCGGGTGCCGGGTGGCGGGGTGGTAGGGCGGCGGGTGGCGGGGTGGTAGGGTGGCGGGGTGGTAGGGCGGGGTGGGGTGGTAGGGTGGTAGGGTGGCGGGGTGATAGGGTGGCGGGGTGGTAGGGCGTCGGGTGTGGCAGGGAGGTTGGGCGGCGGGGCTGCATTCTCCAAGCATATATCTTGTTACTGAAATTCTCTAGTATATAGACACGGATATCAATGCGGGTGTGTCAATGCTAGGAGAGCAGCACACCGACTTGGATTGTCCTGGCAAGTGGTGTATGTATGTGTGGTTGGGGGGGGGGGGGTATGCCAAACGACGAAGGAGGAGAGTAGGAGGGCGAGAAGGAGAATGAGGAGGGCGAGAAGGACGGACGAGAGAGTAGGGGAGGTGGAGTAGGAGGAGCAGGAGCGGAGGGGAGAGAGAAGGTTTGTTGTTTGTTGGATTTTGGCAACATCTAAGGTCATATCAAGGGGAAGGAGGAGAGGGGAGGAGGAGAAGGGGGAGGATAAAGGGAGCACGAGAGGGTGTGTGTGGGGGGGGGGGGGTGTTGGCGCGGACACGTGGAAGCCGATGAGTTGATTGTGAATGTGAGTGATGCCTTCTGGTGATGATGGAGTGATCTCGGAATGACGGAGGGAATAAAGGATGCGGCCAGTAGTATATATAGACAGGGGTGCAGACAACAGGCCGGGTCTCCTGGTCTCCTGGTCTCCTGGTCTCCTGGTCTCCTGGTCCGAGCTCACGGGCGTGTATATACCCCCCCCCCCCCCAAGCCTTGTCTGAGTATTCTATATACAGTAACACCTCTCTAACCGACCACCTCCGCAGATCGCTTTATGTGGGTCCCAAATGATCGCCGATACAATACCATTGTAACGATGATAAAAACATCCCTAAACCGACCACCTCCCTAAATTGACCACTTATAGTCGGTCCTATGGTCAGTCGATTTAAAGAGGTTTTACTGTATATACATACACAGTAAAACCTCTCTAAATCGACTGACCTTGGGATCAACTTTAAGTGGTCCATTTAGGGAGGTGGTCGGTTTAGGGAGTTATATTATGGTTACAATGGTATTTTTTGGACCCAAATAAAGCGATCGATATAGGGGAGTGGCCGATCTGTGAGGTGGTCGGTTAGAGAGATTTTACTGTACATATGTGTATACATATAGACCGGACCCGGTGGCCTAATCGGTAGAGCGCAGGCTTCATATGCGAAAGGTTGGGAGTTTGAATCCGAATGTTTGTGTGTTAACCTATCTACTTAAAGCTGCATACTCTGATAAAGGCGTAAGATTTTCAAAAGCAAAACAACTATCTAGATTTGATCCTGCATATCTACCTTAGATACTGATACACTTATTAAGCATTTGTTGCCACATATAAGGTAATACTGAGGCAGTTTACTACTGCTGAAGCCTATGGTGTCAGATTTTTGGCATGTTTACCTAAATAGA
The DNA here is from genome assembly GCA_030323885.1 of Branchipolynoe longqiensis. NCBI lineage: Eukaryota > Metazoa > Annelida > Polychaeta > Phyllodocida > Polynoidae > Branchipolynoe > Branchipolynoe longqiensis. The sequence continues at coordinate 19,694,408 of CM059194.1, read as the reverse complement.
TTTGGCATGTTTCCACTTCAAATATCTCAAAAGTTAGCCTTTTATTTTAAAAATAAAATTGCTTCAAACTAAACTAAGGTAGATTATAGCAATCAAACTAATATATTTATCTCAGAAATTGACCAGACGGGGTGGCCAAATGATTTGAGCATCTGTCTCCTGCCTCACTCATGGGATCGGAAGATCCGAACCCATGAGTTTGTGGGTTCGAATCCTGGTCGAGTCAAACCAATGACTTGAAAATTGATACTTGTCGCTTCCTAGCCTGGCCCTCGGCGTTATTGGGATAAGGCAAGGACTGGTTGGGTCAGTGTCAGGATAATGTGACTGAGTGGGATATCAGGTCATGGTGCTGGTGGCCTGGTGTCCCAGTGGGGCAGCACTATAAAGTCGCCATGAGTGCGCACTTGTAAAATATTCCGATTTACGGCACTGGGGGGGGGGGAATGCAAATGTGCTATTACTAAACAGGTGTACGTGACCAAGCGCATGTATGTATGTATATAAATAATACATATACAGACATATACAGGCACCACCACCAGCACACACACACACACACCACACACACATATATTTAAAATATATATATATATATATATATATATATATATATTATTATTATAAATATATATATATATATATATATATATATAATGTGTGTGCTGGTGGTGCCTGAGTAGGATGTAAATAGACATAGTGGTGCTGGCAGGGCTGTATTGATTTCACTATAGCCTGCCTAGACAACCACAGATTCGAGTCCTAGTCTTTAGATAATGTTACAAGTCGGTACCCGTCCTGATATGACCTTAGATGTTGCTAGGACGTGCAACAAGAACAAATAAACAAACATCTCAATAAATGACAAACTCAAAACCATCGGACTCTGCAACTTTAATTTAAACTGGACATATATTCCCAGTTAATATTGTGTGTGGCATATGATTCAGGTTGCTGTGCCCCCCCCCCCCCCACCCCCCTCCCACTCACGGACTCCATAGCATCCCTTATTTGTGCGCGCGTCTCCCATTGTCAGTATCACATATGCAGCCTGTATGAGCATGTAGACACACACACTTTGTTACCTATCTGTCTGAAGGTCATTGCTAACCCATTTGTATGCATACTGATTTCTTCTCGTTTCGTTTCCCCAAAATATGTACATATGTATCGGACGGACTATGTCACTGAGGGCACGGAAGTGAGAGTATATGAATAGGTGGTGTGTGTCGTCTGTATGTGTGTGTGTGTGTATGTGTATGTCACTGTCTGTGTTATACCCCAGTAACACGAGAGCCAGCGTTCGCCGCCAACCTCCTTACGCCCAAAAGGACGCCAACCTCCAAGCGTCCCATTCGATTCATTGATTCAAATATGTGGTAGGCGCCAGGGCGGCGCCAGGGCGGCGCTGGGTCAGTGGCAGGGGGGTGCTGGGTCAGTGGCAGGTCGGTGCTGGGTCAGTGGCAGTGCGGTGCCAGGTCGGCGCCAAGGTGGCACCGGGTTGGGGAAAGGTCGGCGCCCTGGCACCAGGTGCCAGATCGGCACCAGATCGGCAATTCGCCAACCAAGAGGTTGGTGCAAGGTCGGCGCCAGGCACCAACCACTTTGAATGGCGCCGCCGGAACAGGATGCAAGGAGGTTGCACGTGCAGCAGCTGCAATGCAACCTCCCCTTGCGTCCAAAATTTTCTAAATGGACGCCGGGAGGTTGGCGTCCTCGCGGCGACAGCACTTCATCATCATCAATGGGTGCCGTCTTCTCGAAGAAGGTTGGCTGCAATGGACCTCCATCTCTTCCTGTCATTCGTTCCTCTCACGCATTCCGCATAGCTCATTGCTGTCCACTCAGTGATGTTGTCCATCCATGTTGTTCTCCTTCTCCCTCTTGGTCTTTTCCCTTCTATCTTCCGACAGCACTTAAGGAGGGCATAATAAGGAGGGCACAAGGAGGACGTCTTGACGTCGCGAATCGATAGTAAGCGAATGCAGGTCTCCTGTGACTGGGGTATGAATGTGGCTGCCTGGGTGTGGCTGCCTGGGTGTGGCTGCCTGTGTGACTAGTGGCGCCGCCTCCGGGCTTCCTCGTCACTATCGGACGTGTCACTTTGTCAGTCGCACTGGTGTTTGGTGAAATTATTGAGCTCTTTCCGATGATCCTTTATTAATTTTATTTTAATTCAATATCTAAATTTAGGTAGTGCGATTGTTTTTTGAGTTTCTGCTTTATTCTTTTTACTGTAGATAAATATATATGCGTTGGTTAAAAATACACTACTCTACTCCACTTTGTTTTAATTCAATGTAATGTTTATTTTGAAGGGTATTTGAAATGAAAAGATGCCAGATTAATTGTGTCATGCATTTTAAAATGGTGGACATAATAGGTTGCGATGGTGACGGGTTCTATTAAAGTTGCATAAACCGATGCTTTTGAGTGTCTACCATATTAGATTCATTGCTAGGAATAGACTACATCACGGTTCCGACTGCGCATGCGCTGGCCGTGAGCAAAGCAAAGGCGTACGGCCATTGAGTTTGCCGATACGTGTAGGGCAAAACTGGCATTTTATTCAAAATAATTAGAAATACATAACAATTTGACACAAACATGGATGGAAGGATGCAATATAATAATATAATGAATATGTTTAAGACAGCTCAAAATGCTTAATTATGGAGAATTCTAAGAAACATACAATTTCAGTCACTTTACAGGCTGATGTTTACATCACCATTGATTAGTCAGAAGTAATTCTTGTTCTAAATATTAAAATGTCAAATGTGGCAACAAAAACTTGTTTCAAAGAAATATATAACCAATATCTGATTAACACTACTCATTTTCTATTTCTACATATGTATAAATATAAATATAAATAAAAACATGAATAAAATAAATAAAACTGACTCTGGCTATGGCTCTAACACTAGTCTGAGTGCCTAGATTTGTCCAAATCTAAATGCACATGGTATAAGATGTGCTGATTATATTTATGTAAATGCAATGCTGGATAAAAGATTAATATCTTAATTTATTATATATATATTTTAGTTGGTATTCTATGTTTCAAACAAGAGCTGAGATGAGCTGAAACTACCACATCTCATAGCTGCACCCGGTGTATTAGCATGTGCCATGTGTTTCTGTTGGGTTTGTTTTGCTGTGATGCATCCCACAATGCACTGCTCCGCTGGAACCATGATGTAGTCTATACTCAACCTTATTTTAGTATGAAATAAGTTTTGTAATAAATGGCTAACTTTGGAGATTTGAAGTGAAAACATGCTAAATTAATTTTAGCCTGTACATTACCAATGTTGGACAACATAATCTTCAACAGTGACCGATTCTATTATGCCCAAGTCACACTACTGCTTGCGACTACTTTGCGACTACATAAAAAAGGTTGGTCACAAAGAGGTCGCAAATGGTGACAAAATGGTTCTCTGTGGTCATCGACCTCCTTGCGACCAAAATGGTCACAAAGAGGTTGCAGTTACTGCACTAAACACTTCCTTGAGACCATAATGGTGGTTTCTTTGGTTTAAAGTGGTCGCAAAGTGGTCGCAAACCGTAGTGTGACTGGGACTTTAAATTGACTTAGTATTCCTTCTGAGTTCTTTGCAGCAACTCGGAATATTTTACAACTTGTTCAATCATTACACGCATATTTAAGTTTGATATGTCGGATAAAATCTAGGTAAATGTTTACACTTTCATCAGACTATGCAGCTTTATGGTTAATTCTACTGGCCGAATGAGTTGAGCGTCCGTTCCCCGTTTTGGTAGATCGTGGGATTCACAGGTTTGAACCCTGGTTGAGCCAAACCAATGACTTAAAAATTGATACTTGTCGCTTCTTAGCCAGGCACTCTGCATTATTAGGATAAGGTAAGGACTGGTTGCTTCAGTGTCAGGATCATGTGAGTGACTGGGATATCTGGTCATGGTGCCAGTGGCCTAGTCTCCGAGTGGGGCAGCACTATGAAGTCGCCATGAGTACGCACTGTTACAATTCGGTGGCCATCCTGATGTGACTTTAGATGTTGCCAGGACGTAAAACTCCAACAACCAACCAATGTACTCGTATATTAACCCTCAGTAAAGTAATAGTGGGTGATGGGAGATTATGGGGTGGGGTGTAAACGATGAATCATGTTTTATTTGTTTTGGGGGACCGGGGACCGAGCAGCACCTCTCGTGGGGTTGAGTAGCTCGGGCCAACCACCTGCTCGACCTGCGTGACCTGGTGGCGACCCACCTGTCAGACGTCATGCTCGACCCCGTCGGCCTGGTATGTGATGTGTACGGTTGCTGTCTGTGTCTGGTGGTTAGGTAATTATTCCCTGGTTTTACTAGGATCTTCACACACAAACTAGACCAAAATCAACATCTATGTGATATAGTTCGCGGCTCCCCCCCTCCCCGCCACACACACCCTCATATCCTCAGACATTATTATCCTCAGCTTCCAAATAGGAATGTATTAAGACGGTTAGTGAACTAGATATATATTAAATCGGATGGGATGGCCGAATCGGTTGAGCGCAGGCTTTCTTTCCATGCGGAAGGTCAGGAGCTCGAATCCCGGTCGAGTCAAACCAATGACTTAAAAAATTGATACTTGTCGCTACTTAGCCTGGCATTAATAGGATAGGACAAGGACTGGTTAGCTCAGTATCAGTATAACGTAACTGTGTGGGATATCGGGTCATGGTGCCGGTGGCTTGGTCTCCCAGTGGGGCGGCACTATAAAGTCGGCATGAGTGCGCACTGCCACAAGTTGGTACCCATCCTGATATGACCTTTAGATGTTGCTAGGATGTAAAACAACAAATAAACAAAAGATATATGTGTGTGCATTGTGTACGCCCTACGCACATCACGCTTCGTTATGAGTTTGTTTGTTGTTGTTTTACATCCTAGCAACATCTAAGGTCATATCAGGACTGGTACCGACTTGTGACAGTACGCACTCATGGTGGCTTTATAGTGCTGCCCCACTGGGATACCATGACGCCAGCACCATGACCTGATATCCCACTCAGCCACATTATCCTGACACTGAGCCAACCAGCCCTTGCCCTCCTCCTAATAATGGCGAGCACCAGGCTGGGAAGCGACAAGTATACATTTTTAAGTCATTGGGTTTGACTCGACCAGGATTCAAACCCACAAACTCATGGGTTCGGATATCCTGATCATCCAAAACAGGAGACGGACTCTCTACTCATTCGGCCACCCCGTCTGGTCCTTCGTTATGAGTGTGCCTGTGTGTGTGTGGAGGTAGGGGAGGAGTGGGGGTGGTGTGGGCACTGCACACACCACACTCGTTATGAGTATGCATGTGTGTATGTGAGGTGTGGATGGGTGGGGGGTGTGTGGTGGTGTGGGCGCTGCACAGACGACATGTGGGCACAGGTTGAGCCTCCCACAATGTGCACCCTCATAATGAGGCGCATATGGCATAATGGCAAGCATTATGGTGGGAGAGACTTCTCACCCCATTACTTCTCTTATATCATACATAAAAGCATTAGTATATATTATCTGTCTAATGTATTATATATTGTATATATTTATATATGATATATTATAAGTACCGTCCTAATGTTGCCAGGACGTAAACTCCAACAAACAAACATGTATTGTGTATTATTATATATCATTTGGTGTATGTGGATGTGTGGGTGTGGTTTAGGCGGGGTGTTCATCCCATCTCCGTTATATGTGTTTGTGGGGGGGGGGGGGGGTGCGGCTTTATGCGGGGTGTTCACCCCATCTCCGCTATATGTGGGTGTGTGGGGGTGTATGGGTGCAGCTTTATGCGGGGTCTTCAACCCATCTCCGCTACGTGTGTGTGGAGGGGTGTATGGGTGCAGCTTTATGCGGGGTCTTCAACTCATCTACGCTATATGTGTGTGTGTGTGGGTGCGGCTTCACATGGGGTGTTCACCCCATGTCTGCTATATGTGGGTGTGTGTGGGTGCGGTTTTACGTGGGGTGTTCACTCCATCTCCGCTATATGTGGGTGTGTGTGGGTGGGTGCAGCTTTACGTGGGGTGTCCACCCCATGTCCGCTATATGTGGGTGTGTGTGGGTGTGTGTGGGTGCGGCTTTACATGGGGTGTTCACTCCATCTCCGCTATATGTGGGTGTGTGTGGGTGGGTGCAGCTTTACGTGGGGTGTTCACCCCATGTCCGCTATATGTGGGTGTGTGTGGGTGTGTGTGGGTGCGGCTTTACGTGGGGTGTTCACTCCATCTCCGCTATATGTGGGTGTGTGTGGGTGGGTGCAGCTTTACGTGGGGTGTTCACCCCATGTCCGCTATATGTGGGTGTGTGTGGGTGTGTGTGGGTGCGGCTTTACGTGGGGTGTTCACTCCATCTCCGCTATATGTGGGTGTGTGTGGGTGGGTGCAGCTTTACGTGGGGTGTTCACCCCATGTCTGCTATATGTGGGTGTGTGTGGGTGTGTGTGGGTGCGGCTTTACGTGCAGTGTTCACTCCATCTCCGCTATATGTAAGTGTGTGTGGGTGTGTGTGGGTGCAGCTTTACGTGGGGTGTTCACTCCATCTCCGCTATATGTAAGTGTGTGTGGGTGTGTGTGGGTGCGGCTTTACGTGGGATGTTCACTCCATCTCCGCTATATGTAAGTGTGTGTGGGTGTGTGTGGGTGCAGCTTTACGTGGGGTGTTCACTCCATCTCCGCTATATGTAAGTGTGTGTGGGTGTGTGTGGGTGCGGCTTTACGTGGGGTGTTCACTCCATCTCTGCTATATGTAAGTGTGTGTGGGTGTGTGTGGGTGCGGCTTTACGTGGGGTGTTCACTCCATCTCCACCGTGTGTCGCTGATGCATAGATGGCCGCCAGGAAGGCCACTGGGGGACTTTTTAATTTGCCTCCTCCAGAACCCCAGAGGTGCCCATGGCGGAGTCAGTGAGCCCTTGTCTCAGCAACACGGACACTCATTGAGCACTCCCCCTCCCCTCATTCCCCTCCCGTCCCATTGACCTCACCTCCCCTTCCCCGCTCCCCTTCCCCTCCTCTCCCCATCTCTCCCCTTCCACCTTCCCCATCCCCCCCTTTCCCTTCCCCATCCCCCCTTTCCCATCCCCTTCCCGTCTCCCCCTCCCCTTCCCCTCCACCTCCCCCTACCTCTCCCTTTCCATTCCTTTCCCTTCCCCCTCTACCCCTTCCCCTCCCCGCTGCCCTACCCCTCCCCTACCCTCCCCCTACTCTCCTCTCTCCCCCTCCCCCTCGTCTCCACCTCCCCCCTTCCCTCTCCTCCCCCTTCCCCTCCCTCTCTCCCCCTCCCCTCCCCCCCTCCCCCTCCCCCTGCCCTCCCCCCTCTCCCTCACCCCTCTCCCCCTCCCTCCCCCCTCCCTCCTCCCCCCTCCTCGCCCTCCCTCTCCCTCCCTCCTCCCCATCCCTCCTTCCCCCCTCCCTCCCCCCCTCCCTTCCTCCCCCCTGCCCCTCCCTACTCCCTCTGCCCCTACCTCCTCCCTCTCTGCCCCTCCCTCCTCCCCTCCATTCCATCCTCCATCCATCCTCCCCTACTCCCCTCCTCCCTCCTCCCTCCTCCCCTCCCCCCTCCTCCCCTCCTCCCCTCCCTTCCTCCCCTCCTCCCCTCCTCCCCTCCCGTACACCCCTCTACGACCGCCGCCACTGTTGGTTTTAGCTGTGCTATTTTTGTCACCGAAATGTTTAGCAGACATGGGGGACTTACCATCTGAACACGCCTGCGCACTGCTTTCAATTGCCAGTGGGGCGGAGCAGGGTTGGGGGAAGGGGAACTGTTGTAATTCTTTTATTTTGGTATTTCGATTTTAGTTTAGTTTCCTTTATTACCATCCGAGCAACATCAACGATTATATCAAGACGGGTACCGACAGTGCGGACAATTGCGACGCCAACATCTTATGGCAACTTTATAGTGCTGTCCCACTGGGATACTACAATGCCGGCGGCATCATGCCATGCACCCCACTCAGTCCCATTATCCCGATACTGCGCCAACCAATACTTTGCATTATCCTAGTAGTGCCTTAGCGCCAGGAAAGGTTGTGAGAAGTGTCAATTTTGTAAAGTATTCTGCTTTACTCTGTCAGGGATTGATCCCACAACCTCCCGTATAACGGGCGCTCTATCCACTTGGCTTTTTAAAATTTGACCATTGTTAACGGTTTTATTTAGTTCAATAACTTCTTTTTTTCAAGAGCGAGGTACCGGTCTTCCGGCCATCGATATATAAACAAATATAATGGAGAAAACATGATAGATTAATAGACTGTTGTATCGTTAGTTGCAAGTTTGATCAAAGACCCTATAATACTAAGACGGCTCATTCCCTATCGCTCGCATGGTAATTTTAAATTTTGCAGTGCCACCTTGTGGTGGGTTTGATCAGCCCAGCTGCTGGTTGGTGTTTCACATGTAAACACATACAATTATATTATACATAAAATAGGTAAGTATGAATACACATCAATATGAAATTGCATCATCATCAGCATCATCACCAGCATCGCCATCATCACACATCTTTCACATTCATATATACATTCATACATATAATATAGCACCTGTTTAACCAAGAAACAGCCAGCGCACCAAGTGGTGGGTTTGATCATTTTGATTACACAGTTCAGGCTGAGTGAGCCTTCTTGGTATTATAGGGTCTTTGGTTATATCGCCACACAGCAATTACAGCAAATACAATCCTAATAGTAATACGAGTTTCTACTAGAGAAAGCAAGGATTCATTTATGACTGCTGCGGTATAATCATATAATCAATGATTTGAGAAATGTTCATCGATTACTGTAATTGATATTGGTTGGTTGGTTGTTGGAAATTTACGTCCTGGCAACTTCTAAGGTCATATCATGATGGGTACCAACTTGTGATAGAGTGCACTAATGGCGAATTTATAGTGCTGCCCCACTAGGAAATCACCCCACCAGCACCGATCGGGTCAGTCACATTATCCTAACACTGGTGGGGGGGGGGGGGGGTGTCCATTGATGGGAATGCTCCTCGAGTTGGTTTGTGTGTGTTGACGAGTCAAGCATGTACATTGTTATGCACCCCCCACCCCCACACCATGTGGGAATGCCTCTTTGAGTTGGTGTGTGGGGTGGGGGGAGTGTGTCCATTTGTGGCAATGCTCCTCCAGTTGTTGCGTGTGTAAGTGGGAGGCTGTATATTTGTTGGAATGCTCATTGAATTTGTCTGTATAAGGGGGAGGGTGTCCATTTGTAGGAATGTTCCTCCAGTTGATATGGGGGGTGTGGGGGGGGGCTGTCCATTTGTGGGAATGCTCCTCCACTTGTTGTGTGTGTAAGTGGGAGGCTCTATATTTGTTGGAATGCCCCTTGAGTATGTCTGTATAAGGGGGAGGGTGTCCATTTGTGGGAATGCTCCTCCAGTTGTTGCGTGTGTAAGTGGGAGGCTGTATATTTGTGGGAATGCTCCTTGAGTTTGTCTGTATAAGGGGGAGGGTGTCCATTTGTAGGAATGCTCCTCCAGTTGCTCCCTTGATATGGGGGGGGAAGTTATCATTTGTGGGAATGCTCCTAAAAGGTTGCGTGTGTTAAGTGGGAGGCTGTATATTTGTGGAATGCTCTTGAATTTGTCTATATAAGGGGGGAGGGTGGTCCATTTGTGGGAATGCTTCTCCAGTTGATATGGGGGGGGGTGGTGTTTATTTGTGGGAATGCTCCTCAGTTGTTTTGTGTGTATGTGGGAGGCTGTATATTTGTGGGAAGAATGCTCCTTGAGTTTGTCTGTTTAAGACGGAGGGTGTCTTTGTAGGAATGCTCTCAGTTGATATGGGGGGGGTGTCATTTGTGGGAATGCTCCTCCAGTTGTTGTGTGTGTAAGGGGGGGGGGGCTGTTATAGTTGTGGGAATGTCCTTGAGTTGGGATAATATAATCTATAAGAGGGGGGGGGGGTGTCCATTGTGTAAATGTGGGAATGCTCCTCCAGTTTTTTGGGATGGTGGGGTCCATTTGTGGGAATGCTCCTCCAGTTGTTGTGTGTGTAAGTGGGAGGCTGTATATTTGTGGGAATGCTCCCTGAGTTTGTCTGTACAAGACGGAGGGTGTCCATTTGTGGGAATGCTCCTCCAGTTGATATGGGGGGGGGGGGGTGTCCATTTGGGGGAATGCTCCTCCAGTTGTTGTGTGTGTAAGGGGGGGGGGGGCTGTATAGTTGTGGGAATGCTCCTTGAGTTGGTATATATAAGGAGGGGGGCTGTATAGTTATGGGAATGATCCTCCAGTTGGTGTGTGTGTGTAGGGGGAAGACTATATTTGTGGGAATGTTTCTTGAGTTCATCTGTATAAGGGCTGGGGGTGTCCATTTTGGGGAATTCTCCTCCAGTTGGTTGGTTGGTGTGTGTGTGTGTGTGTGTGTGTGTGTGTGTGTGTGTGTGTGTGTGTGTGTGTGTGTGTGTGTGTGTGTGTAAGGGGGACACTATTTGTGGGAATGCTACTTGAGTATAAGGGGGGGGGGTCCATTTGTGGGAATGGCCCTCCAGTGGGTGTGTATAAGGGGGACGGTGTCCATTTGTGGGAATGCTCCCTGAATGGGGTGTGTGCCGCCGCCCCTGTCAGCCCCTGCCAGCCCCTGCCAGCCCCTGCCAGCCCCTGGCGGCGTGCTGACCCCTGGCGGCCGTCAGCGTGTGAAGGATTAGCGGTCGGAGATGGCGCCATGTCTGATTTCCCCCAATTCACGGCCTCAAAAGGCCCGTCCGCCACCCTCCCCTTCACCCCCCCCCCCACCTCCACCCACCCCCACCCACCCCGCCCTACCAACCCTCCGGACGTGATTCGCATCAACGCAGATCCCAAGACGTTGCCCGCCGGAAACCAGCTCGGTGTAAAGGAATAATATTGCCCTGCCTCCCTCCGGAATAGTTTTGACCCCCCCCCCCCCCCCCCCCCCCCCCTCACCCCACCCCCTATCCCCACCTCTGCAATAGTATTGTAGTGGTCTGCACTGACCTCTCAGGCAAAAGTTTAAAACCCCCACCCCAAATAAAAGACAGGTAAGGCCCTTGGGTGTTGGGGAGTGTATTGATATCAGGGAGCCTAGGTGGTGTAATGGTTAGCACACTGGCCCGGAATGCAAAGAGATGTGGGTTCGAGTTCCGCTCTAGGCGCAGTATTTCCCATTTT
>CM059194.1:19664753-19682723 GCA_030323885.1 Branchipolynoe longqiensis | reverse complement strand
GGAGTCAGTGTTAGCGTGGCAAAACGGTGTTTGTCGGGAGTTCCCGTTTAGCGGCGAAAAATGGTATGCACGAGTCAGTGTTAGGCCTAACACCAAACGCTTAATCGGTGTTACGGTAAACCAGAAAAAAAGGTGGTTTACCGCAGTACGCGACAGTTGATTTGGCGAAGCAACATGGATGTTGTTGTTTATCGGCGGTATCGGCGCTATCGACAGAGACGTCAGTTGGCATTGAACCCCATATTCCGCGATCGAACAAACCCGTTCGAGAAATTCGACGAAGTGGAGTTGTTTAGAAAGTTTCGTTTCCGTAGACACAATATTCTGACTATAACAGACAGCGCGCGTGCTGACCTCGAATTGTCTAACCGGAGAGGAGCACTGACGCCCCTGTTGCAAGTGATGGTTGCGCTAAGATTTTATGCTTGTGGATGTTTCCAAGATGTCTGTGGAGAATTGGTAGGTGTTGACCAGTCAACAGTTTCACGCACAATTACAAGAGTGACAAATGCACTGCTACGCCAACTGCACGAGTATGTGACACTACCGAATCAAGAGGCTGCTGAAAGGACAAAGCTCAAGATCTTCACGAACTCTGGGTTTCCTAATGTATTTGGCTGCATCGATGGAACACAAATCCGGATACAGGCCCCCACCGAATATGAACACGAGTTCGTAAACCGGAAAAATTACCATTCCATCAACGTTCAGGTACACTTAACTTATATTACAGCCATGTTCATTAAAGTTGTTTGTCATTTGCAAACTGACAGTTCGACGTGTAGCATGTAAACAAGTGTGACAGGCCATCTGCCGTTACAGAAAACAATTTCTTACCCATATTGTTTGTCCTAATACGCCTGAAAGTTGTTCTTTTGTTATCCATGCTGCGGGCTAGTTTAAGTATGTTGGAAAAAAATGCAAAACCCTTAAATAAGTAAGTTAATCAATAATAAAAAGAAAGGGAACACTGGCAAGAATATTAAAGGACCCTTTAACATGACGCCACGATGATGGGAATATGTAGAGTATTAACGAACGTATGGCGTTTTGCTACTGCAAAATTGGTCAGGCTTTTCTAACATGTGATGTAACATATAAGGACTAAAAATCTGTGACCAACAGTGGTGAGTTTTAGGGGAAAATGGTTGTAATTTGTTTGTTCACTGACCTATCTAGATGCAATTTGGACTGAGGCTACAATAAGGCATGTTGTATTGTAAAATTCACCAAACTGACAGTTGAAAGATTTGAAACAAAATGGTGTGACCTGAGACAAAATACAGTGACGTGCAAACAAACATTCCTCTCACTGAAATTGTTGAAATAACATGTGTTTGTTTCATATTTTGGATATGTTGGTGAGATTTGCAGGGAAGGTATTTTAATCGGTGTGATGTTGATGCAATTGAATACGATGATATGTTAAACTAAATAATTGACACAAGTGCATGTAGTATGTAATACAATTCTATGTCGTACACCCTGACAAAAGGTTAAGGTATTTATGTTTGTACATACACTATACTTTGTTACATACATATAGTGGACGCCTAACCCCTTTCTGGCATCTCATTTATGTGGTTTGTGTCATTTGTCACTGCAGGTCATCTGCGACGGGGATCTTAGGTTCATAAACTGCATCGTCAAGTGGCCGGGAAGTGTGCATGATGCCCGCATTCTACGTGAGTCGGACCTCTTCGAGGCATTTGAGAGTCCCGACGCGAAACCCGTCCAAGGCGTTCTCCTAGGGGACAGCGGCTACATGTTGCGAGACTGGCTGCTTACCCCATTCATGAACCCAGTCAATGCTCAGCAGGAACGATATAATGTACACCACAAGTCGGCTAGGTGCATTGTGGAACGATCGATAGGTGTCCTCAAGCGACGGTGGCACTGTCTGCGCAGGCTGCGCTTACAACCCGACAAAGCATGCAATGTCATCACGGTGTGCATTATCTTGCATAACAAAGCTAGAGATATGCGCGTGCCTGACCCCTCTGACTCAGAATCTGATGGCGATTCAGACCACGAAGATGCCGGACACGATGAACCGCCTGTTCAAAATAAACCCCATCGCCCATGGAACTACCAACAAAGTGAGCGCGTCCGAGCAGTCGTCGGGAAAGCTGCCCGTCAGAGAGTGGCAGACAATTTTTTTTGATTTCCTTTCTGTACTTAGAATAACACTTTGGACTCTAATATGTTGCCGCTATATTGTGTGTAACATGGTAATAATTTAGACAAAACGTATGTACATGTGTTGACAGACTTTATTAACGGAGAGCCGCCCGACAAAACAGATTTACGTACAGTAAGCAAGTTCCCTCTCCAGCTTCTGTATTTGTAACATTTCGAGCCGATACTGCGCCTCCAGTAACTGTGTGTGCGCCGTCTCTTTCCTATATTGCGCATCGATCAGCCACGTCTTCGACTTGTTCTTTTCTGTCCCACTCGACAGAAATTCCATGTAAGCAGCCCGCTCTTCCGGGTCAGTTGTGGAGTGTGGGCTTGCTCTGCTTGCTCGACGTCTGCCACGCACCTCCTTGTGTGTCAACGGAGTGTGGGTGAGTTCGTCTACCTGGGAAGGGGTGGTGCCATCCGGCTGGACAGTCACAGTAGACGCACTGGCGGCCACTGTGAACATCAATGATCGGACATGGCAGATAACGTACACAGACACATGGGTATCTCAATTGGGTGTGACAAATGGTTAGTTACAGTTGGTCATTTCAATGTGAACCAATTTGTGTCGTCTAAAGTGCATATTTAAATTTTTTATCCATGAGTATTTAGCTGTAGATGGGTTGACTTATGTTGTGATAACGAGTGTTCATTTAGGGAATGTAGTTTCAGAGGCAATGCATGTGTCAAATGTTGCTATTGGTTCATTTAATTTGTGGTTATCTTTACGGGTAGACATAGGCCGCATTCGTGGTTGTAATTTTAGTACACACTGACAAAAACAGTAGTTACCTGTGTTTCTCCACGAACCCGTGTACTCGGCGCCTGTTGGAGTTGGGGGTTGTGCGGTCACCGTGCAGCAGGTTGGCGTTACGGTACCCTGGGGGGTGTCTGCGCACATCACTCTGTCGCCCATACTCAGCACATTGCAGAAGCTACGGCACGTTGTGTGCAACGAAAGTGGGACATTTTCAGACGATGCGATCTCTACATCACTACCCACAGGCAGGGGGACCGCAGAGGGGGCTGGAAAGAACAAACATAATGGGTGTATCAATAATTATATATTCGCTTAATACGCGCATTCACTGTGTTCCCGGATTCGGTCACCAAGAGCGGCTAAATGAGTAGAGACTCAGGTGGTGGACAAGGTTGGTGTGGTAAGGTTGATGTCACACACCAATTATTTTCTAGCGGTGAACGTGTCTGTAATGTATATAGTTGTCCAAACAGCTGTCCCACATCCTTGTTTATGGCAATCTGTACACCTATGATATGGCGTGCATGTGTGTATTCTAACGGTATGCGTAGTGTTACGTGTTGAGGGAAAATAGAATAGTTTAGACAATATAAAACTGTACCAATTAGTTGCTATGCAGACATGTAACATTTATTGTTAGGCCAAAAAGTGTATAACGATGCAAGCACCGATGCGCCATGGCAGTAGAGGGCACGGGGACTTATAAAATATTGTCAATAACCTTGAATGTTATTAATCATTTTACGGTCTGTAGGGGTGACTGGATTCGCTGACAACTATTGATGACTGTACTCACCGACGAAGCTGTCTGTATATGTCACTGAAACAGAAGGGAAAAAAATTAAGCTGTGACATAACAACTGTTTTGAAATTAAGACAATAATAAACGTTATTAGCCACACCAATAGGACTCACATTTCTTTGTTATATTTCCTTCAAACCAAAAGGTGATGGTAAAAAAATATACTTTCTTGCTAGCAACTTAAATATTATCCCATTTTGTATTTGTATGCCTATTTAATTCACGTCCCTGTTATTGTTATGCCGAACTAACCGATTACGTTACAGTCATTTTTTGTTTCATTACCATCTACACTATTTGCCTTTGAATGCTAATAACACCTATTGATCGACTTAAAGGGGATAATGCTGTGCCATATATCTAACAAAAGTAATGGGACGGAATTACCTCGGTTGCATTTTGTTCGCATGTTTTCACTGCTACCTCAAACACTCACTTTGAATTTGCGATAGGTTTTTCTTGATTATCCTATCCCCATTGCACAACTTACCGTGGATTCCCTTGTACAGGTTGGACTCGAACCCAATTATTTCCTGGATCGTCTCCTCGAAGGGAAGCGGAGGCTCCGGTGGCCCACCTCCAGTTTGCACGGCCCTTCTTTGTCGGGCAAGCACCTACCTCTTCATGGCTTTCCACTTTTCTTTGATTTCGGAACGAGAGCGCTTGGCGACGCCACAGGCGTTTATTGCTCCCACCACCTTGTCCCAGGCATTGTTCTTGTCTATGTGTGTGACTTTATTGTTGAACGACGAGAACAAAACAACCCTCCGCAGCAGCACCTCCTCCAAGAGCACTTGGATTTCATTGTGCCCGTAGTTGCACTTCCTCTGTCTCTTATTCGCCGCCTGACCCAGAGATTGGGACGCCATCGTACAGATCGTAGTGTTGTTTTAGTTAGATATACGTCCTAGTGTCAGATTCACAGTTTGCGTATTTGTTGACGCAAGCTTAGTAGTTGTACTCGTACTAGTAATGGACAATGTACTTGAATGGCGTTTATAGGCGTAGCCGTAGGCGTGTCCACCGAACGCTAGGCAACTGTCACAACAAACTGACAGATCACGACAATGCTTTGCCTCGAGCGAAATCAGCCAGTGTGGACAAACCTAAATTGAGTGTTCTACACGTACACCTTGTTGTTTTGTTACTTCCAAAGGGCGTAAATGCTCTTGCAGCCGTTCTAGTTGTCTAGCTTAGTGGTTTCCGTCACTGCGAAAACAAAAGTTACGCTGAAGCGGTTGAACAAGTAGAACTGTCACCGCTGTTGCCGATACCAGCGACACGCGGGTTCCCCAATCTATAAATAATTTCACGTTTAGCTATAATGTAAGTGTTACGCGCTCCTGCATACCACTTGACACAGTTCCCGACATCGGCGATAGCTAACCGGTAAGCGCTCCTGCATACCACTTGACACAGTTCCCGACATCGGCGATAGCTAACCGGTAATAGCTCGGTGTCAGGATAAGGTGACTGAGTGGGATATCGGCCAAAGGTGCCAGAGCCCTGATTTCCCAGTTGGGCAGCATTATAAAGTCACCATGAGTGCACACTGTCAGAAGTCGGTACCCATCCTGATATGACCTAAGATGTTGCCAGGAGATAAAACTCCTACAACCAACCAACCATCCAGTAAAAAAAAAGAGAATGGATCAGCAAGCATGTGCAAGTCCACGTCTGTCACTACCTAGTCTAGACAGACAGGATCATTTGGATAGGGCAGGGAGCAGTGGATTGGGGAAGACCAATTGTCCACTTAATGATCCGATGGTTTTTGACTTTCCGTCATTCTCTGAGATATATACATTAGATTGATCTTTATAATCTACTTTAATTTAGTTTGAGGTAACCCCAGGAAGATACCGGCTTTGCTGATTTTGGTGTTTACATAGCACCACGGGGATTGATTGAGTCACAGGTTTTTAGTGTATACACGATGATCAGATGGGCAATGATAAACCACCCGACCACCCGCCCTACTGACTGCTGTTGATAGTCTATCACCATCCAGTTATAACCAGGTGCGGTGGCCGAATCGGTAGAGCATGGGCCTCATATGTGGAAGATCGGCAAACCGGTTCCTGGTCGAATCAAACCAATGACTTACAAAATTGATACTTGTCGCTTCCTAGCTTGGGCCCGTATGCATGGAGCGGTGTTAGTGAGGCAAACCGTGGTTAGGGCGGGATTTCTGGCTTAGCGCCGAAAAGTCGGTATGCATGGAGCAGTGTTAGACCTAACACCGCGAGTTTAAAGTCAGAGATTCTAACCCCAGCCCATAGCAGGTTTACAGCGGTGTTAGTGTTAGGTTAGTGTCAGGATGGAGCCCAAATCTATTCAATGCTATCATATTTAACAGAGTTACATACTCAATAAGTGAAATTTGATCTAATTAACCCTAAAAATGAACCGTTATTAACACTCTCGCTGCATTGGCGGCGTTATTCATATTGTCAAATCGTGAATGTAAAGTAAACAAATCGCCGCCGCCACTTCGACATCGATATCCATACTGTCCAACGTCAACGTAACAAGATGTGCTGGTTCCCGGTGTGTGGAGAAACCAACCGCCGCATCGGCGGCAATATATTAGGCCCAAATCTATTCAATGCTGTCATATTTAACATAATTACGTATGCCATAAGTGAAATTTGATCAATTTAACCCTAATTTCGAACCGATACTAACACCGCCGCCACATTGGCGGCGTTATTCATATTGTCTAATCGAGGGATTTCCCAAATCTATAAATACATTCACGTTTAGCTAACACTCACCGTTTAAGCGCCCATGCATACGGCATGACATAGTTCTTGACGCCGGTGATAACCGGTGATAGCTACCCGGTGTTACAGGGTTAACACCACACGCCGCTAACACCGCTCCATAAATACGGGCCCTGGTGCTCAGCATTAATAGGATAGGGGAAGGACTGGTTAGATCGGTGTCAAGATAAGGTGACTGAGTGGGATATCGGGTCATGGTGCTGGTGGCCTGATTTCCCACTGGGCAGCACTATAAAGTCACCATGAATGCACACTGTCACAAGTCGGTACCTGTCCTGATATTACCTTAGATGTTGCCAGGACTTAATACTCCAATAACCAACCAGGCATCCAGTAAAAAAACATGAATGGATCAACAGGTGTGTGCAAGTCCACCTCTGTCACTACCTAGCCTCGACAGACAGGATTATTTGGATCGGGCAAGGAGCAGTGGATTGGGGAATACCAATTGTCCACTTAATATTAATAATCCGATGGCATAGTCTGATGCCTTTTGACTTTCCGCCATTCTCTGAGATAAATTCATCAGATTGATCGTTATAATCTACTTTATTTTGGTTTGAGGTAACTTCGATTATTAATGGCCAATTTGTGTGTGTGTGTGGGGGGGGGGGGAGGGTTTAAGAGGTGAAACGTGGTAAATTAATTTGAGAAAGCATGTCAATATTCTGATATTACGTATTTTTAAGAAGTGCAGCAGTATCTAAATTTGATGTGTAGGATTACATTCAGATGAGTGTCTTGGTTCTGACATTTTTATAAATACAAAATGTCAAAACCAAGGCACCCATCTGGATTTAATCCTACACATCAATCTTAGAAGTTAGATACTGCTGCACGTATATACATCATATATAAAACAATATATATATACATATATCCACTCATTGAAACATTGGGGTATATCTTCCCATATTGTGATATATATACGCGATGTATAGCAAATTATGTGCTCTATAATCCATTATGGGAATATAAACAAGGACACTACCTATCTTCAGTTCCCTATGTAATAGTATTGCACTGTATCCCATCTAACTGACTCTGTGTAGTATGACATGGGCCACACTGGCGCCACCTGTGAGGGGCTCTAGGCACTGTATGCCGGCTGCGTCTGGCCGTTAACGCCTATAGGCCCATCGGGACTCTCAAATTTTAACTTTAGGTGGGCATTTAATATATCTCTGCCAGAGATTATAGGGGAACAATATATTATTTTCCCTCGTTACTGCGTATTGGTGGAGTTCCTCCCCTGTAGGGGAGTGAATGAATGAAGTGCCCCCCTTGTGACTCGCACACAGGACACATTTTTCTTATAAATATACACATTAATATATAATAATATTTAAAAAATGTCGCGGTCAACTACCACACGCTTGAGAAAGAGTGAGGTCTCGGCACACGCACGAGCCTATATAATGCGACCTAAGCGCCACCTGGCGGATCGGAACAAGTATGAACGGACACTACCAGTCCTTTACATAGTTAGGGCGACACAGCGCTGACTATCGGTGAGTGAGGAATGGAGCAGTCCGCCCCCCTACTCCCCACTCCCCCGACCCCCACCTCCACAAATCCTCCCCTTGCACCCACTTACTCCTCCACCAATCCTAGCCCCCCCTCAACCCCCCCCCCCTCCCCTCAGCCAACAATCAATTTGTACTTCATCATCGTAATGACAGCAGGGCCGGCGGCAGCCTCGCCTCTTGTGTGGCCGCTAGGTGGCCTCCTGTGTGGCCGCTAGGTGGCCTCCTGGTACTGGTGCTCATGCGCAGAGCTGTGTACGCACAGGGTCACGTCGCCGCCATGCACGCATATATTATACATGTTTAACCATTCTATTCCTTTAGTTCAATTAATATACCATGGATTCCCCGTTCCTGCTGCTGGACACCGCCATCTCTCCTTCTTTGTAGCCATTTCATGTTTTCGTAATATAATCCCGCCCGAGTGCCGACAGCCTATGTACTGCATGATTGTGGGTTCTACCCCCGCCCCCCCCATCGGATGTGTATTAATTACCATTACTCCTCCGCTCTCCTAGCTAAGGCCGGCAGTGTACTCAGCCACTGCTGTCACTTATAAACACCCGAGATATTACCTATTATTATTATTGTCGGTATTAAGGAGGTGGTTACTAGTCCCAAGACGAGGGTTATACTACACTCTGCAATGTCTACATCACTCGGTCGTCTGTGCAGAAGGCCAATAGTAATAGATATTATAATGAACCATTATTAGGGAGTTGACCACGACAGTTAGTGTAATAAGGGACCTGTTCATAAAGGGTAAGGAATGCAAGGAACTTCTCAATCACATTTTATGAGCTCACAACTTTATTTCTGTTCCTACCAACACCATCTAATCTCTGCAAATGTCAATGGTATGAATAAATACTTCCCCTCCATTTCCTTCATAGTTAAGATACTCCCAATTACTGTATTTAAAGCCATATTATCGTCTAAAACATCAGAGCGCCAATGAAACATGTCTGATGGGTCTGGGTCCGATGGCTCAAACCTTCTATGTTGCTAGGAGAGTAGTGCAGGACGCCACGGCGTGTCTCCTAGCAATGAGTTACAGCAGCGAACCCTTCCCCGAATTTGATGGTCAATGCCGGTTCGTCTTGGCGAGCAGTCCACATTTCCATATGCGGGTTGCTCGACCCAAGCCCACACCGGCCACAGCTCGATTATAGTCTTGCCCACTTCTCATGTATAGTCTACTTAATGACCTTTCTCCAGTTCTGTATTACTACATTGTATCAAAGTCATGCTCTTGCAATCGTTTTCTTGGTCCCTTTTTTGTGATAAAAATAGTTTATTTATTGAATAAAGTATGTTGTCAGCGCCATGCCACTGGTTGTGCGGCCATGTGACGATACAGTTATTTATTATATATGTACTTGTAGTCTGATGTTGTCATCAGAAGCTGGTTCAAGTCAGCTTGGAAATTCACATATGAGATAGTAATCATATGTATGTATACATTACAATTAAGGTTGCATAGTCTGATGGTTTTGAGTTTCTGTCATTTTTCTGAGATAAATATATTAGATTGATCATTACAATCTACCTTATTTCAGATTGAACTAACTTTGTATTTTAAATGGCTACGTTTTGATATATTATTAGAAGTGCTTAGCGTGTCAGATTAGTTTTGGCAAGCGTATTAAAACTCTGACACCACAGGCTTCTGCAATAACAGATTCAATTAGATTGACTTATTATATGTGGCAACAGATGCTTAATAAGTGCGTCAGTATCTAAAGTAGATATGTAGAATCAATTCTAGATAATTGATGTGGTTTTGAAAATGTGATCCTTCATCGGACTATGCAGCTATAAGGGTCATTTTCAGAAACTGTGTACCACAATTTTCGTTTCCACGTTGCATTGTTAATGATTTTGCCTTCTTTTTGGGGGATAGTAAGTCAAAAAATTATTGTGACTCTGTGTTTTAAGTATGTTAGGAATACTACTTGTATTTAATCTCTCCTATGTCTTGTATCCAAAATATCCCTATATGATTTTGTGCTGAAGTAAAAATAAGAAAATTTGCATATTGAGAAAATACATCTGCACACATATTTTTTTCAACTTGTCTTAAGTGAAATCAATAAAATCTTTTTTGAATTTATTGGGTCTGTTAAAATGATGTTATGGATGGGTGTTAAAATGATGTCCTAGATGGATGTTACACGGTTAATTTCAACAACTTTTTCAGTTTGGTTAACATCAAAATCAAAAAGTGGAAATAAAAGATTTCAAGTCTGACATATGCACAACATATCTAAATTGATTTGACTATTATTTGTTAATGTTTTTCTGCTATTATTTGGAATGTTTTCACTTTTCGGTTCCATGTCACAAAAGTAGGTACAAGTTTCTGAGAATGACCCGTAAGGTAAAGTTGGGTATGATTGAGGTGTACACATGACAGAACTTGTTATGGGCATGTATGCAAGTGTAGTGTGAGGTTGGGCATGCTGGCTTGGATTGTGGGAGTTGGTAAGGGTGGCATCAAATGTGTGCATATATACATACAGTAAAACCTCTCTAACCGACCACCTCCACAGATCGATCACTGCCATATATCGAGCGCTTTATTTGGGTCCCTACAATACCATTCTAACCATGTTCTAACTCCCTAAACCGACCACCTCCCTAAATGGACCACTTAAAGTCGGTCCCAAGGTCGGTCGATTTAGAGAGGCTTTACTGTACATATATATATGCATTGATTCGAATCATTCAGTTACGGAAAGGTTATACGTATTTTTTCCCATCACTTTATATCTTCTTGTAATCACTGTCGCCACTGATTTGCATAATTAAATTGTAATTAAATAGCATATATTTACTCTCTCTCTATTCCATTTATTACCCAATTAAAACTGCAAGTAGGTCACCACTATTTCCCAACGAGAACCCCCAAATTAATGTAACATTTGATCTATTTTACAACGGAAAGCCACTTTAATAGATGCAATAAACTGATTTATTTGACAACTCTAAGCCCAGGTTACTGATGCCGACAAAGGATGCAATAAATAACATTATATTTAC
Organism: Branchipolynoe longqiensis; assembly: GCA_030323885.1. NCBI lineage: Eukaryota > Metazoa > Annelida > Polychaeta > Phyllodocida > Polynoidae > Branchipolynoe > Branchipolynoe longqiensis. The sequence continues at coordinate 19,671,623 of CM059194.1, read as the reverse complement.
TAAAAAATATATATAAATTACTAAATATATGTTATTTTCAGTCGTACCAGTGTTATGTTCTAATTATTTACTCCATACATTAAAGATGCATATAATAATTCACAACAAGACTAGATATACAGTGGACAAAATTGTTTATTACTATGGTAAAAGAAATCACAGAGAACGCTTATTCAAGCCAACATCTAAATACATGTTATTTTCAATCCTACTATTATTATCTTCTAATACACGATTTCCATGACTAGTACGACACCTAGTGATAGGCAACAACACTCATGTTGTGGGTCGACATTGTGTCACTGTGTTGTTTTACACTGAAAATCAAGCTTTTCAATCAATCAATCAATCAATCAATAGGACACAGCTATAATTCAAAACCAGACACAGAGAAATATTTTTTGGGCTAATAAATTTATTAATCAGGCTTAATAAATTTTTACAAAAGCCTTTTTTCCTACACCTTTGTGAACATTATTATATCAGCTTTTTCTCAATAATACAATTGAGATATCAGCATTAATATTCTATATCATCAGATGATACAATCTGAACAGTTCCTAATATCACTACATATTTGCAGGTCATATTTTAGTCAGTTATTATTTCAACATGCCTTTACTTATATGCAGGTTATAAATGTGATTGTACTATCATTCTACTATATGATATCTTTCTGAGTATTCAGCATTCATTCCTGTAATAAACTTGAAACAGAAGACATGATGACACAGTCACAGCAGATCACGGTCGGTCACACTCTCAGCTTCTCACATCTGGCACACTCATTCACATTAGCACTTTTATTGCACACAGCCACAAGCATTAGCTTCCATACTGGGATCATCATCTCTCAGCTCTCAAGTATGAACTTGACTGGCTGATGGGTGGGTGGGACGGAGAAAATTCTACTCCTGCAGTATCACTCTGTCAATGACAGTGGCCAGGTAAGAACTGAACTATGCTTTCATTCACTACCGGAAGTCAACTCGGTCCATAGCAACGTATACAACGAACGGTATCTATGTTACTAATCCTATCAAGCCCGTAGTCAGGGTTTTTGAATTATGCATGTTTCCGGCAACATGGACAATTCAAAACCAGACACAGAGAAATATTTTTTGGGCTAATAAATTTATTAATCAGGCTTAATAAATTTTTACAAAAGCCTTTTTTCCTACACCTTTGTGAACATTATTATATCAGCTTTTTCTCAATAATACAATTGAGATATCAGCATTAATATTCTATATCATCAGATGATACAATCTGAACAGTTCCTAATATCACTACTTATTTGCAGGTCATATTTTAGTCAGTTATTATTTCAACATGCCTTTACTTATATGCAGGTTATAAACGTGATTGTACTATCATTCTACTATATGATATCTTTCTGAGTATTCAGCATTCATTCCTGTAATAAACTTGAAACAGAAGACATGATGACACAGTTACAGCAGATCACGGTCGGTCACACTCTCAGCTTCTCACATCTGGCACACTCATTCACATTAGCACTTTTATTGCACACAGCCACAAGCATTAGCTTCCATACTGGGATCATCATCTCTCAGCCAAATTTGGAACAAGAGAGATGATGATAACTACACACAGCATTTTTTATTTACATAATTAAAAACACTATCAGATTTCCATCTCCCAAGTCTTTTTATACCGTCTATTGGCATACCAACTCGGGCATACTCTTGTGCTCCTCCTCGTCGAAGGCTGTGGCACGTTACCAGTGGCCACCACTGACAACCACTAGCTTTCAAGGCAACGTGCATGCACTTATTAAACACTTTAGCAGTCAAAGGTTCTCCATTGTTCAACATGAATGCTGGGTTGCCCTTTTTTAGAGGAGTCAGACGTATGTATTTCTGCCAAGCGCGCAGTGGACAGAAGTTTGGATTTGCCCCTTGTGGCAGCTCGACACTGTATACATCCTCTGGTCTGTGCGTGGTCTTAGTGCTTCTAACTGTTACTGTTAGATGTGATTGACGTGCCTTGATGTCCTCACTGAGCAGCATGTGACCGCCATCACCAGTTACCTCGGAATAGAATAAATTGGATTGTCTTAATAAACACAGATAACCTATTAATAATGCAACAATCAACACAAAGCCATCATCTTTAATTTTGTTAAATTTTATAATTATCATTTTAATATGTTTAGTCTTTAACGGATATGCTCTATTTACAGTATTATTTTTTAATTTACAAATTCCAGCTTTAATTACAGTCATAGCATAACAATCAAACGAATCAGTATTCCCTTTCATCAATCTTATCCAAGTCCTCGCTCCACTCATATAATTCTTAATAGCTCCCTCCGTCTTTAATTTTTCATTTAAATATAAAGCATATAACATTACCGTCTTCATTTTGGGTTTCTTAGGATTGTCACCAATATTATTACAAAACATTAGATACTCCCTAAATTGTACCCTTTTATTTCTCCACGTCCCTTCTGCTAATCCTGCCGAGAAGTACACACTTATCCTATGTACTAACGCCCTTTTATTCTCTGCAAGTTGATAAAGGCAAAAAACAAAATTATCAACATGCAGAGAAGGATTATAAGTCCACGTCCAACACCTGCTCATCATAAGAAACATGTATTTTAGTCAATAACTTCTGCTGACATAAATTATCAGCCAAAACACGAAGTTTATTATCAAAAAAACAACCTACTTAGGGCATCTGCTAGTACTAACTCCTTCCCAGCCTTGTGGACGACCTGTACCACACACGTATACGTGGCGGCGAACCTCCAGATTTCGCGAGCACAGGCGCACAAGACCGGATCCTTGCCAGCACCAGACGATAGCACCTGTTGGGAAGCAGCATTATCAGTATTAATGATAATTTGATAATTGTGGGGATCAGGAGGAGATAGATATTTTAGGGCTACTACCAAATTAATCGCCTCCAATTGAGCAATATGAAAATTATTTGACAAAAAATCAACAGGATACAATTCAGAGTAATAATGTGTCCGACTGAAAGCTCCCCCACCCTGCAATGAGGAATCACATTCAATGATCCATTTTTTGTGAGGTAAATGCTGTAACAGAACCATCCTATTTTGACCTTCTGAGAAACGCAAAAACCAAGCTATATCCCTTACCAACTCTTGTGACACCCTAACTTTTCCTGTAAACGGTGTACCCCGAAGAAAGTCCAAAATTCTATTCATAAAAACCCTAGCAGACATGACGCATTTAGAAATAAATTGTAACCTCCCCACCAGTCTTTGAATATTCTTTCGTGTAACCTCCCGCCCAATTTCCCACTTCTTACATTCGATTAAAATATCTAATAATTTCTCCTCAGGGATACGAATAAATAATTCCTTTGAATTTACTTCATACCCTAACCATATCAAAGTTTGAGTTGGTGGAACACATTTACTAAGTGACAATTTAAGACCTAAACAAGTGGTCAATGAGAGGACATAACGATATGCCTCCTGTGCCTTTACTAAAGAACTTTCTACTCCCACAAAATCGTCCAAAAAACATAACGCAAAAAATCCCATTTTCCGTATTAAATATACTACCGCAGCTGTAGTCCGAGCACATGCCATACAGGAAGTACGACATCCAAACGGAGGCGCAATATCAAAATAATATTTGTCATTTACTTTAATACCAAACAAAGGCACACTTAAGGGGCAGGTCCTTAATTGCCTGTAAGCCCTTGCTAAATCAATAGACCACATAAAACACCCTTCTCCCAATTTAGTTATTTGCTTTGCCAAAGACATTATAGTAGGTAAGTTATATTTATATGGCTCTCCCAAATAAAACCCTTTATTAATACCCGAATTAACACTACGCCCCTTGGGATAACTCAAATCGACAATAATTCTCCGTTCTTCAGTATTCTTTTTGGGGCGGGTCATAATAGGACTAACCTGCGCCCAGGGACAAAACGGAGGATCATTAAATGGCCCCAATAATGCACCATGAAGTAATTCAGTCTTCACGTAATTATTAATCCAAAACAAATCTTCCTTAGAACGAGCGTGATTTAATAATGTTGGAGTGGGTATAAACGTCCCAGTAAAGTTTGCTGGCCAACCAAATTCTAAAAATGGCACAATATCTTTATCGTCATAGTTAACTAATAACGCTTTCCAGTTTTTAATAATTAAACCTGATGGGACAGGAATCCTTGCGCTTATATAATTAGGCAGACCTGTAGATCTTACCTTCATAAAGATATTTTTATAAGGCAAAGTAATATCAATACCATCATTGAATTTGGGCCAATTATTTATAACATACTCTTTATACTGCAACGGCGATTTATCGTGAAAACATTGTACATCCTCAGTAACGTGAGGCAAACGAGTAACATCAATACAATTTGAATAACTGTCAATATTCAATAATGGTCCTAATGATACTGGAACCATCAACTCAGAACCATCTGTAATATTAATAGGCAACGAAACACTTGAGCAAGATCTACCAAGATCCTCGCTCAGCTTAACGGGAACATCAGTAACCGAGTTCAACTGAGAACTCCCGGCAGGAACAACATTGCCTGGACAAGTGTTATCAGAAACACACTGCGGACCATTATTGTCCGAATTTTTAAAAAATGTGGGATTCTCCCCAACCTTCAATACACCAACTGAAACAAGGCCAACCTCCAATAACGTGTTCGGCAAATTTGTGTGTGAAGGTTGAGAAACCGTGGAAATGAAAGATGGATATTTGTTAGTGACCGGACCAACAACAGAGTTTTCATATCGGTGATTTTCACCCTGACACAATCGAGTAACATTCGTATGTGCGCAATGGCAATGTCCGAATCTGTCCATATGAGAGTCATCAACACACAATGGTGAATGTCTTGTCGTATTCAGACACGATCCGAGCAAACTATCAACTGTTTGTCTGTTGTTATAGCAACCGCGTTGAACGAACCCAGCCGGTGTTGAAACAGTGTCTAGCGGTGTTCGATGTGACACCGCTTCTGATACTAGGTCATGGCAACCGCCTACATTTCTATTACCAGTACTATTACTTGACACTGGATCAATTGTATTAGAATAATGATAATTTCGCCTAGATGAAAGCCCAACATCACTAGTACCGAAAGTACAATGTACATCACCATTAATGTTATCAGCCTCCCCGTCTTTTGAAAATTTTGGAAACCTACAAACGCTTTTGATACTACCCGAATGAACTAACAGTTTTTTACACCTATCCTTACTGGGAATTTGACTGTTATCAGCATTAGCATGTACTGGTGGGCAAGAATTTAAGGCAGAAACCGACAAATTATCAGGTTGACTTGTCAACAACAAATTTACCGCACCGACCTTATTTTCATCATCACCGACTGGGTTATTAGACGTATGACGACTTGATACGACACTTGACTCGGTGGAACTTGTTCCCGTCAACGTCCCATCGTCCACTGTTAGTAACTTCACATTATCAGCAGTATCCGGCCAACTGCTAATTAAAAATTTGATGTACGAGCAGCTGCAACACCAGATGTTAGATCTTTAGAATATTGTTTGGTTTTGCAATCTGATTCTCTATGCGAGTGCTTCTTCCTGAGTTTGAATGCGCAATAAGAACATACGTGTGCGTACTTGTTGATTCCTTCACCATGGTCACCAGTATTACCACAATCACCGCCACGGTTCCATATTATACAGGGACGTGTATCTACGCCTTTTTTGTACTCTAATGAACCAGACCAAGCATTAACTGATGAATGTTCTATTCGCTTGCCTAGGCCACACACGTCCCTTCTAATCTCTACTATCTTACCCTTGTCTTCCCAACCATCAGCCAACCGCTTATCTGCCACCATATTGAAAATTTTTTCGCTGTACGCTAGACATGTACGCCACGAATAATTTTGTGCCATGTCTAGAATAGTATCCACATGATCGTCCAAATGTTTCACCCATGACTCAGGAACATCACCTCTCTTAATCATTCTGCGTATAGCCGCCAAATATTCAAACCATGTTGATTCTCCTAATTGAACTTTCCCTTTTTTCTCGTGCCGAATCACGTATTTATGCGGCAACAATTTAAATGTCTTAGATTTTTTAGCTCTTTTTCCAGCTAAACGTATCAGCTCATTCATCACGGAATCATCACTATCTGAACCCGCCTCCATATCAGATGATGTCCGCTTACCCGCATGATTAGAACAAGAATTGCACACTTTACCTTTTATTGTACGACTCAGTCCAATTGTATTACACGCCCTAGCCTGACGAACATTTGCGTTATCAGAAGTGCGCACAACTGTTGACACTGATGCAGCCATGACGTCATCATTTGAACATGACGGAATACTTTGTTGATCCATATCCTTATGAACTCGACGTCCTGACACTTCCAAGTTTGCAATCCTTTCCAATAATGGTTCTTGTGCCTCACGAAGCTTGACATCCAGTAATCTAGCAATACTATCCAGTGTTGGAAAGTTTGTAGCCTCCCGCGACGTCGAAGGGATTGGAGAATGAGACACTAAATCCGCCATCTGCAACTTCTCCGAACTGACACAGTGACCTACTGGGCCATTACTCCGTACGACGTTATCTTCAGATTCATGTTCGGACGACTCCATTGAACGTAATAGTGCTTTAGAATACTTCCCTACAGCACTACGTATCTTTACTGGTTTCGGCATAATCCCGTATTCAACTAGAAAATTCTACTCCTGCAGTATCACTCTGTCAATGACAGTGGCCAGGTAAGAACTGAACTATGCTTTCATTCACTACCGGAAGTCAACTCGGTCCATAGCAACGTATACAACGAACGGTATCTATGTTACTAATCCTATCAAGCCCGTAGTCAGGGTTTTGAATTATGCATG
>CM059194.1:19607438-19664254 GCA_030323885.1 Branchipolynoe longqiensis | reverse complement strand
CCCTCCCCCTCCCTTATCCAACACACAGAGCTCCCACACCCTACCCCACCTCCCCCTGGCGGGAAACACGAGAAGCACACTGCCCTGGTGTTTACGGATCGGCGACAGGTGAATCAGAGGGCGGCTCACTTCCGGATTAAGCGGCGTGAGTGGTGCGTCCGTGGAGGTGCGCGCGCACACAGTGGGTGGTTGTGTGGTGGACGCGCGGTGGTGGTTGGGTGCTGTGACTGTGAGAATGTTGGTAGTAGTTGACTTGCTGTCCGGACTCCACTTCGTCCACACCTCCTCTATCTATCGTCCCTCAGCCGTCGGTCTCCTCTCCTGGTTTGATCTAAAAAGAATATTGCAAAGGGAGGCCGGGTGGCTGGCTTTTCACCTCCTACAATCCCTACTTCATTTGTGTCTCTGGCTCACTGTCTGGTCATCCCCAAGCAAGGTTGCGTGGCTCTTTGACTCAACTCTCCTCACTTCTCTTTCCTCAAATCCTACAAGTTACTTTTTATTCTGTCCCGGGCTTATGGGGCTGTCACATTATGATTTTTCTCTCCAACACGCATCGACGTGTGTCACTTTTGGGCGAAATGTCGGGACACGTCGGGAAGCGTTATGCGCGCATTAGGTGCGTGTTGGTACACGTCAGTACACATTGAGTGACAGCGACAGTCGCACCCACACGTTGGTGCGCGTCGGTGTGCGTCAAATGTTTTGTGCTTGGTTACGGGGAAGTTAGGCGCACATCGAGATCCATTGGACGCGCTGGAATAACATTATGCGAAGGGTATGCGCATGCCGCGCGCACATGACAGTCGTTCCCACACGTTGAGCCAAATTGTTGCTTTGTTGTTTTATGTCCTAGCTACATCTAAGGTGATTTCAGGACGGCACGCCAACCTCTTTTTAGTTTTTTTTGCCACGCGTCGACACACATTGGCCGCGCGCTACTAACATGCTGCCCTGACGTCAAACTTTTTCCCAAACCGCCGAAAAGTTGGACGTGTCTCGACGCATACAACTTATTTTGCATGTTGGCGGCATTCCGGTGAGAAGCATCATAATGTGACAGGGCCATTACTCCTCCTCCTAATCAACAGAGTTGTTTTCTTGGGTGTGACCCTTTTCCTTTTTCACTGGCAGTGGTACTCTGTCGTCATCAGCTGTAAATCCCATCTTTTCCCTTCCTGCCTCTCCAAACCTTCGGCACCCAGCCTCAAGTGTTTCGGATGTACATGAGTCCTAGAAGTTTCTACTTCTATCAAGATCGGACAGATTTATCGGGGCCGCTCCAATGTTGCAGTTACGCAGCCTGTGACCTACACAGGTTACGAACAACACTCAATGAATGGTAGTAGTTGTGGTGTGAGAGTGGTTGGGATGTGAGAGTGGTCGTTGTGCTGTGAGAGTGGTGGGGGTTATGGTGTGAGAATGGTGGTGGTGCTGTGAAAGTGAGCTTGGTGTGAGAGTGGTGGTCGTGGTGTGAGAGTGGTGGTGGTTCTGGTGTGAGAGTGGGGTCAGAGTGGTGGTTGTGCTGTGAGAGTGGTGGTGGTGCTGTGAGAGTGGGCATGGTTGTGGTGTGAGAGTGGTGGTTGTGGTGTGAGAGTGGTGGAGGTTGTGGTGTGAGAGTGGTGGGTGTGGTGTGAGAGTGGTGGTGGTTGTGGTGTGAGAGTGGTTGTGGGTGTGGTGTGAGAGTGGTTGTGGTCGTGGTGTGAGAGTGGTTGTGGTCGTGGTGTGAGTGTGGTGGTTGTGGTGTGAGAGTGGTGGTTGTGGTGTGAGAGTGGTGGTGGTTGTGGTGTGAGAGTGGTGGTTATGCTGTAAGAGTGGTGGTGATTGTGTGAGAATGGTAGTTATGCTGTGTGAGACTGAGAGAGGAAATGGCAGGTAGTGGTTTTATTGAGCAAGAGGATGGTGGAGGTGGCTCTGCTCTGTGAAAGTGGTGCTTCTACTGTGAGAGTGGTGGTGGTGGTGGTGGTTATACTGTAACTTGTAAGCATGGTGATTGTTGTGTTGTGAGAGTGATGGTGGTTGTTCTGTAATCGTGGTGGTGGTGGGTGTGTGAGACATTGGTGGTTGTTGTGCTGTGAGATTGGTGATTGTGCTGTGAGAGTGGTCATGATTGTGCTGTGAGAGTGGTGGATGTTGTGCTGTGAGATTGGTGATTGTGCTGTGATAGTGGTCATGGTTGTGCTGTGAGAGTGGTGGCTGTTGTGCTGTGAGATTGGTAATTGTGCTGTGAGAGTGGTCATGGTTCTGCTGTGAATTGGGGGTTGTTGTGCTGTGAGATTGGTGATTGTGCTGTGAGAGTGGTCATTATTGTGTTGTGAGAGTGGTGGCTTTTGTGCTGTGAGAGTGGTGCTGGTGGGTAATGGAGGGTGGTGGTTGTGCTGTCAGAGTGGTCGTGGTCGTGTTGTGAGAGTGGTGGTTGTTGTGCTGTGAAAGTGGTGCTGATGGGTGGTGGAAACAAATCGGAAATCCTGTAGAAAATCTGAAATTTCTTATCCCTGACTATAATAATGGATGTCTTGCTATGATACAAATAAATGTAATATGTAATTTCTCTTAAACAATCCACATATATAATGTTTGTTGTTGGTGCCGGTGGAGGGTGGAGGGTGGTGGTTCTGCTGTCAGAGTGGTCGTCCTGTGAGAGTGGTGGCTGTTGTGCTGTGAGAGTGTCTGCTGTTGTGCTGTGAAAGTGGTGGCTGTTGTGTTGTGAGAGTGGTGGCTGTTGTGCTGTGAGAGTGGTGCTTGTGGGTGGTGGAGGGTGGTGGTTGTGCTGTCAGAGGTGTCGTGGTCGTGCTGTCAGAGTGGTGGCTGCTGTGCTGTGAAAGTGGTGCTGATGGGTGGTGGAAACAAATCGGAAATCCTGTAGAAAATCAGAAATTTCTTATCCCTGACTATAATAATGGATGACTTGCTATGATACAAATAAATGTAATATGTAATTTCTCTTAAACAATCCACATATATAATGTTTGTTGTTGGTTGTGGTTTTATCTACTAGACTACATCTGAGGTATTATTGATGACTGATTGTCTTCAGCAAAGGCAATATTCATGGCAAAGAGTTAGTAGAATTCTTTTTCTGTAATTTTGATTTATGAGCATTTCTTTTGGTAATATTCATTATTATTTAAAGAAATTGATATGTTTCCTAAGTATGAGATCGCAGCTGGAAGTAATTGGCGATCACCTCCGAATTATTTGTGTTACAGTCAGGGCGGGTGCTGGTGCTGATGTTGGTGCTGGTGCTGGTGCTGGTGTTGGTGCTGATGTTGGTGCTGGTGTTGGTGCTGGTGTTGGTGCTGGTGGTGCTGTTGGTGCTGGTGTTGGTGCTGGTGATAGTGTTGGTGGTGCTGTTGGTGCTGGTGTTGCTGCTGGGCTGATGCTGGTGCTGGTGTTGGTGCTGGTGTTGGTGCTGCTGCTGGTCTTGGTATTGGTGGTGGTGTCGGTGCTAGTGCTGGTGGTGGTGTTAATGCTGGTGCTGGTGCTGGTATTGGTGTTGGTGTTGGTGCTGGTGCTGGTGCTGGTGTTGGTGCTGCTGTTGGTGCTGGTGTTATTGTTGGTGCTGGTACTGGTGCTAGTGTTGGTGCTGGTGCTGCTGTTGGTGCTGGTGTTAGTATTGGTGCTGGTGCTGGTGTTGGTGCTGGTGTTGGTGTTGGTGCTGGTGTTGGTGCTATTGCTGGTGGTGGTGTTAGTGCTGGTGTTGGTGTTAGTGCTGGTGGTGGTGCTAGTGCTGGTGCTAGTGCTGGTGGTGTTAGTGCTGGTTTTGGTGTTGGTGTTGGTGCTAATGCTGGTGCTACCAGCACCAGCACTGGTGCTGGTTGTCTACTGCTGGTGCTGGTGCTGGTGCTGGTGCTGGTGCTGGTGCTGGTGTTGGTGCAAAAACACGTAAACGCCAATCCAAAAATGGAGATAAACATTGGAATTAACCCTACATAAAGTTCATTTTTTTATATTCCTACTTTTGTTGTTGTTTATTGCTCCATAACGATATGGTCATAGGAAAAGTGGAATTAGTGAGAGTTAATATTATTTTCAGGGAACAATCTTTTATTTAAAGTACATTTTTGGATTGGCGTTTACATGGTTTTGCACCTGAACTCTTCAAATGCATATCTTCTAATCAATAACCAGTCCGTGCTTATGGCCCTGTCACACTACGACGTGACTACGTCAGCGTAGGCAGAACGTGAAAATAATTATATTACGTCGACGTTATGGGCGTAATATGCAAATTGTGGACGTGAGCGTAACGTGAAAGTAACGTTGGTGTACGTCGTGACCTTAGCTGTAACGTGACAACGTTAGGGGGGAGGGGTAATTGGCGACGTGACCGGGCGTTAGTGTAACATGAGCGTAACGTCGCCGTAACGGGTGCGACGTGGACGTAACGTGACCGTAACGCCACAACGTGACCGTAACGTGACCGTAACGTGACCGTAACGTGACCGTAACGTGACCGTAACGTGACCATAACGTGACCGTAACGTGACCGTAACGTGACCGTAACGTGACCGTAACGTGACCGTAACGTGACCGTAACGTGACCGTAACGTGCAAAACGCTGCCCACACGTTGCTCCCACCCGGGCCGTCGGTCTGATGTGACATAACGTGACTCTAACGTCATTTACGCTGCTATAACGATCGCGGAACGTCTACCTAACGTCATTGTCACGTCATCCCGACGTAACGGCTTCACGTCGAGATACGTCGAAAGTTTTGAACAGGTTCAAAACCTTGACGCGCGCCGACGTAACACGACGTAACATGACGTAGCTCGACGTCACTCTAACGTCATTATGACGTCATCATAACGTAACCCAACGTACGGCAACGTAATGACGAAAAATCGTCACGTTAGGCTCACGTTGGCTCGTTACGTCGTAGTGTGACAGGGGTATTAGATATGACTTATTTAGTGGATTACCAAAAACAACAAAACAACAAAAAACAAAAAAACTCCCATTTGTGGCATTCTCTGTGGCGGACTGGTTAGCATGTCCTATTTTGTTCTACGTTGGACTCCTAATCTGAAGGTCGGTGGTCCGATTCCCCATGCCATCACCTCTGCCAATTTGGATTTCCTCCACTGTGTATAACTTACAGCGCCATCAAGTTGCCAGTTGCACTCATACCATGTCTATGTGATGTGGGAGGTTAAAAATCCCTTGGGTCGTTGGCTCGGGCTTTCTATCGACAAACTGTCTAATGGTGAAAACAAGTCTTTTCAGACTTATCCATGATAGGCAGTATGAATCTTCAAGAAAAACAAAGGAAAAAAAGGTATCGCCCTGGTTTCTTCGGTCAACTGGTAAACTATTCTACATACCAGGAAAAGATTAAAAAATAGAATAGCGAAGAGAATTTTTTTTTTTAAAGCCTCAACGAGAGAGAGAGAGGCAGAGAGAAACAGATAGAAAGAGGGAGAAAGAGGGAGACAGAGAGAGACAGAGAGAGACAGAGAGACAGAGAGACAGAGTGACAGACAGAGAGAGACAGAGAGAGACAGAGAGAGACAGAGAGAGACAGAGAGGGACATAGAGACAGAGAGGGACAGAGAGAGACAGAGAGAGACAGAAAGAGACAGAGAGAGCCAGAGAGAGACAGAAAGACAGAGAGAGACAGAGAGAGACAGAGAGAGACAGAGAGAGACAGAAAGAGACAGAGAGAGACAGAGAGAGACAGAGAGAGACAGAGAGAGACAGAGACAGAGAGAGACAGAGAGGGACATAGAGACAGAGAGGGACAGAGAGAAACAGAGACAGGCAGAGATACAGGCAGAGAGAGACATAGAGAGACATAGAGAGACAGAAACAGAGAGACAGGCAGAGAGAGACAGATAGACAGGCAGAGAGAGGCATAGAGAGACAGAGAGACAGAGATAGGCATAGAGAGACAGAGACTGTCAGAAATAGGCAGAGAGAGACAGAGAGATATGCAGAGAGAGGCATAGAGAGACAGAGACTGACAGAGATAGGCAGAGAGAGACAGATAGAGACAGAGCCAGACAGAGAGAGGCATAGAGAGACAGAGAGGTGGAGAGAGACAGAGAGGCAGGCAGAGAGAGGCATAACGAGACAGAGAGACAGGCAGAGAGAGACATAGAGACTGGCAGAGACAGGCATAGAGAGCCAGAGAGAGACAGGCAGAGAGGTGGAGAGAGACAGAGAGAGACAGAGAGAGACAGAGAGAGACAGAGAGAGACAGAGAGAGACAGAGAGAGACATAGAGAGACATAGAGAGACATAGAGAGACAGAGAGAGACAGATAGAGAGACAGAGAGAGACAGAGAGAGACAGAGAGAGACAGAGAGAGAGACAGAGAGACAGAGAGGGACAGAGAGGGACAGAGAGGGACAGAGAGAGACAGAGAGAGACAGAGAGACAGAGAGACAGAGAGACAGAGAGACAGAGACAGAGAGGGACAGAGAGAGAGACAGAGAGAGAAGGAGAGAGAAAGGGAGAGGAGGAGAGAGCCAGAGAGATAGAGAGAAAGAGAGAAAGAGAGAACAAGAGCAGGGGTGAGCAGGAGAAAGATAGATTGGCATCTCTTGACGTTGCAAAAAGAAATAGAAAGAAAAGATTCAGACTGGATGGAGACGGTATTATAGGGACGGGGCACGGTGGCCGAATCGGTAGAGCGCAGGCTTCGCATGCGGAAGATCGGCAGTTCGGTTCCCGGTCGAGTCAAACCAATGACTTATAAAATTGATACTTGTTGATTTCTAGCCTGGCGCTCTGCATTAATAGGATAGGACAAGGAGTGGGTTATTGGGTCATGGTGCCGGCGGCCTGTTTTTCAGGTGGAAGAGGTGGAAGAGGTGGAAGAGGTGGAAGAGGTGAAAGAGCTGAAAAAGCTGAAAGAGGTGAACGAGGTGAACGAGATGGAAGAGGTGGAAGAGGTGGAAGAGGCGGAAGAGGTGGAAGAAGTAGCCTGTCTCCCTCTGTTCTGTTTCTTCTCTTCCTTCTCTCTCTATAGATGCCTTTCAATGTTTGTAAACATTGTGTATGCGCGCGCAGCTCGGCTGCAGAACGAAGGCACACTGCCACTGAGTTTGCCCGTATGCGCAGTGTAAAACCTTTATTTTATTCCAAATTAATAGCAATGCAGAAGCCTAACGATATAAATTTAATATAATCTATTCGGTGAATATGTTTTCTATATGTGGTCCAAGCGGTTTGTCTCTAGGTAGTGTGGTTTTTGAGATATTTAACTTTTTCTGTAAGAAGATTGCTCACTCCCATTGACAATGCATTGAGTTTGCCGGTACGTGCAGTACAAAACGCTTATTTTATTCAAATTTAATAGAAATCCAGAACCCCAATCTTTTAATTTAATATAATCTATTCGTTGAATATGTTTTCTATATGTGTACCAAGCGGTTTGTCTCTTAGGTGGTGTAGTTTTAGAGATATTTCACTTTTTCTGTAAGAAGATTGCTCACGGCCATTGACAATGCACTGGCACTGACACTCAGAATATCCCAACTTTCACTATTATCTCTGTTTTTAATACTTTCAGCGTAAATTGCTCTTAGGTTACATTAAATACTTCAGATCTTCCTCTTCAATCGCGCATTAAGATATTTTTAATCGATCCAATGAAAGCTTTTACATTTATTTTACAAAAATAAATGCTCCACATAGACATAGCATTGCTGCAGCACACATCACTGCCGTATTTTACCCTTAGCGGGCAGATTGCCGCTACGTGCAGTGGAAAACGTAAGTTTTATTCAAAATTAATAGAAATCCAGAACCCTACCCATATCAATTTAATATAATCCTTTTGGTAAACATGTTTTCTATGTGTATTCCAATCGGCTGGTTTCCAGGTGGTGGGGTTTTAGAGATATTTAACTTTTTTCCTATGAAGATTGCTCATAGCCATTGAGTTTGCAGTGTGACCGGATGTTGTCCTGCAGCCAAGAGACGTGCGCACTGACCTAGATACACGTGCTGACGTCATATGAAATTGGTCAATTTGTCTCCCTTGCTTTCTCTATTTTCTGTTCTACCTGTATCTTTGTCTCTGCCTCTTGTTTATACTAGCATCTCTTCTCTGTCCTGTTGCTGTCTGTCTCTGTCTTTCTTCTATTTTATCTGTTTCCATTTTCTGTTTTTTCTGTCTGGCTCGGCATTCTGCTCCCCTCTCTCTTTTCTGCCCGCTCTCTCTCTCTCTGCCCGCTCCCTGTGCCTATTTCTTGTTATTTTTTACTTGTTCTTCTGCTTTCTCTTCTGTTCTTTTATGTGTTGATCTTTTCGGGGGTTTATTCTCCTTTCTGCTCTCCCGATCGTTCTGTCTATCTGTTTCTTTATCCCTTTTAATTCAAGTTCTCTGTTTTCCTCTCTCTGTTTGTGCCTTTGTCTGTATTTTGTTCTATTTCTATTTAACTCACTCACTCACTCTCACGGCCACTCGGTCATTCACTCACTCACCCACTCACTCACTCACTCTCACGGTCACTCACTCACTCTCACGGTCACTCGGCCACTCACTCACTCACTCTCACGGTCACTCACTCACTCTCACGGTCACTCACTCACTCACTCACTCACTCTCACGGTCACTCACTCACTCACGCCCACGGTCACTCACTCACTCACTCACTCACTCACTCTCAGGGTCACTCACTCACTCTCACCGTCACTCACTCACTCTCATGGTCACTCACTCACTCACTCTCACAGTCACTCACTCACTCATTCACTCATTCACTCAATCACTTTCTCATTCACTCACCGACTCTCTCTTTAACTCACTCATTCACTCACTGACTCTCTCTCATTCACTGACTCACGCTCTCATCACATACTCACTCTCTCATTCACCCACTAACGCACACTCACATTCACTCACTCATTCACTCATTCACTCACTGGCTCCCTGACGCACTGACTCGACTCGCTGGCTCCCTCTCGCTCGCTGAGTTACTGACTCACACTCATTGACTCTCTCTCGTTCACTAACTGACTCAATGATTCTATCTCACTCGCTGACTTACTGACTGAGTGACTCACAATCCCTGCCTGTCTCACTCACTTACTCTCTTCACTGACTCACTGACTCTCTCACAGTCACACATTCGCTTTCTCCCTCTCTCTCTCTGGTCCCCCTCTCCCCCTCTCTTACTCCCCCACTCTCTCTGGCGCATCTCTCTCTCCCTCCCTCTCTCACTCTCCCCCATCTCGCTCTGGTCCCTCTCCCCTCCTCTCTCACTCTCCTCACTCTGGTCCCCTCTACCCCTTCCCCTGTCCCTCCGTTCATCTATCTCTCTCCCTCCCTCTCTCACTCTCCCACTTCTCTCTCTCTTCCCCCACTCTCCCTCTCTCTCTGATCCCCCTCTCTCCCTCTCTCTCTCTCTCTGTCACACTGGCCGGCTCACGTGACACCGCCCAACCGGCCTCCCCGGAGCCCGGCCTCCTCAGTCCGGCCGCCTTGTGTCCCCCGAGGTGCGGCCTGTGAACAGGTATCACGTAACTCCCGGGTCGCCCTGACGGGGACACCCCGTCAAGCGGCCGGTCGGCCGGGCGGCCTAGCCTGCCCCTCCCTGCCGTCCTCCCACCGTCACCACCGACCCGAGTCAGTCTTCTGACCGCCACCACCACCGCCACCTACCGCCAACACCGCCAACGCCGCCAACACCGTCAAAACCGCCAACTCTGTCAACACTGCCAACACTGGCAACACCGCCAACACTGCTAACACCACCAACACCACCAACACCACCAACACCGTCACCACAGTCAACACCGCCAACACCACCAATGCCGCCAACACCACCAACACCACCAACACTGCCAACACCGCCAACACTGCCAACACTGTCAACATGGCCAACACTGCCAACACCACCAACACCACCAACACCGTCAACACTGCCAATGCTGCAAATGCTGCCAATGCCGCCAATGCCACCAACACTGCCAATGACGCCAACACCGCCAACACCGCCAAAACTGCCAACACCACAAACACCGCCAACACCACCAACACTGCTACACCACAAACACCACCAACACTGCCAACACTGCCAACACTGCCAACACTGCCAACACTGCCAACACTGCCAACACTGCCAACACTGCCAACACTGCCAACACTGCCAACACTGCCAACACTGCCAACACCACCAACACTGCCAACACCTCCAACACCACCAACACCGCAACACTGCAAACACCGCCAACACCACCAACACCGCCAAAACCGCCAACACCACCAACAGCGCCAACACCGTCAATGCTGCCACCACTGCAAACGCCGCCAACACCGCCAACACCGCCAACACCGCCAACACTGCCAACGCTGCCAATGCTGCCAACACCGCCAATGCTGCCAACACCGCCAATGCCGCCAACACCACCAACACCACCAACACCGCCAACACTGCAACACCACCAACAACACCAACACTGCAACACCACCAACACCACCAACACCAACACCACCACCACTACCACCAACACCACCAACACCGCCAACACCACCAACACCACCAATACCACCAACACCGCCAACACTGCCAACACCACCAACACCATCAACACCGCCAACACTGCTACACCATCAACACTGCCACCACTGCAACACCACCAACACCACCAACACTGCAACACCACCAACACCACCAACAACACCAACACCACCAACACCACCAACACCGCCAACACCACCAACACTGCCAACACCACCAAAACCGCCAACACTGCCAACACTGCCAACACCGCCAATAATGCCAACACCACCAACACCACCAACACCACCAACACCACCAACACCGCCAACACCGCCAACACCGTCAACACTGCCAACACTGTCAACAAGGGCAACAGCGAAAACAAACAAGAATAGACCAACAAAGAAAACTACCAGCCACTACAATTGGTTACTTGTTGGAGTTTTAACTCCCGGCAACATCTAAGGTCATATCATTCAGACGGGTACTGACTTGGGACAATGGGCACTCTTGTCGACTTTTTAGTGTTGCCCCATTGGGACATCCGATAGGGCCTTTCCCACTCAGTCTCAGTATCCGGACATTGAGCTAACCAGTCCTTGCCCTATACTATTAATGCCGAGCGCCAACTAGGAAGCAACAAGTATACATTTGGTACGTCATTGGTTTGACTCGACCTGGAATGGAACTCCTGATCTCCCGCACTGGAAGCCTGCGCTCTACCGATTCGGCCTGCACGAAGACGCGCTGAAGATTCAACGTGGACCCTTAGAATGTGGACGGTTCTTTGCTAAAAAAAAAGAATGTTGCTTGAAAGTACACATTTTTTTTCACTGGAGTACTCAAATAGAAAATAGGAAGATCTGCCTATGCATATGAATTTTGCGTATTTTGAACAAAGTCTTAAGCTGTGCAGAGTACACTGATATGCAAAATTAAGCATACGTCAAACAAATTTGGGAAAGTACACAATACATTTTGGAAGTACACAATATTTTGTGAAAGTACACACTATTTTTCACTGGAGTACCCACATAGGGAATTTGGGGTGGGTAAAAAAGACTTGGTCGATTAGAGTTAAGCAAACAAGATTTTATCTTACAAGAAAAAAGTTGAAACAAAGTTGAAACAAGTTTGGGTAAATGTATAGAGTCGAAGCGTAAATTTGCGCATTTTCACTTTAGCAAAAAATCATTAAAGTATGGGCACCGTCACTCACGGTGACTATATGTAGTATTGCTAACATACATAACATACTTATTTGACTTGCTATCAAGAATTAATAGTATTGTGGAAACCAAATATGTGGTGCTCAGTTTTAGAGAATGACCCACACACGTTAGATATGTAGGTTTACATCTAGAAAAGGGGTCATTGTTTTGAAAATATAACGCTTTCATCAGACTATACCATTTTTATGGAATGTAAACAAGCATTAAGTACTAATATTAATAATATAATATAAACATTGTTTCTTTGGTATATATACTAACAAACTAAGGTAGCATTGTATTTAGCGCGTGTATCAAATTTTCAAAACCAAAACACTCACCTCGATGTGATCCTACTTATCCAACCTTTTTTTTTGTAAGTAGTTTATTCACTAGAACTGGGTACCGGCAGCGCCACGAACAAAATCCAGAAATTGTGGTTTTGTCACCAATATTCACATGCTCATAACTATTTCTGTATGTACTTGAATTTGATGAAACTTCATAGCATAGAAGAGCAATATATGCTCTATCGGATGTTATTGTTGGATTTAATATACACTAAGGTTGAATGTAGGTAAAATCCATTTGCATTATGACTGTATTTAATCAATTTTCCCTCATCATTGGTGTAACTCAAAACGACTCTGAAAACATGCTATCTTCTATTGGTTGGACTACATTGTAGAAAGTTGCGGATGGTATCAAAAGAAGCGCAATCACCTATGCTTTCTATTCATATCAGGTTGACTGAGGTGAAATTAGTCAATCAGGGACGATTCTGAAATTTAAATAATTAGAACATACAATTTCTTTATCAGCTCCGAGGCATTGGTCTTTCGGCAATGTACATTACATTGTAGATATTTAGTTGTGCGGATACATAGATAGGGTATATTAGTTGGTTGGTTGGTGGAGTTTTACGTCCTTGCAACATCTAAGGTCATATAAGGATGGGTACCGACTTGTGACAGTGCGAGCTCATGGCGATTTTATAGTGCTGTCCCACTGGGCAATCAGGCCGCCAGCACCATGACCCAATATCCCACTGAGTCACATTATCCTGACACTGAGCTAACCACTCATTGGCCTATCTTAGTAATGCAGAGTGCCTGGCTAAGAAGCAACAGATGTCAACTTTATAATTCATTGGTTTGACTCGACCGGGAACCGAACTCCCGATCTCCAGCACGGGAGGCCCGCGCTCTACCGATTCTGCCACCGCGCCCGGTGAACATATTAGTAGATTAAGATGGAGGTTTCGCGTGTTACAATACAGGCTTGACTTTTGGGGGGTTTGTAACCTTCACGGTTACAGGCTGCAGGACTGCAGCAATATAAAACGGCCGGAGAAATCGGTCCGTTTTTTTAAATGAAGAGTTAACTTCAGAGCGCATGGTTGTAAAAGCGGGTGGTTCTTTACAACAATAATGACAAGTCGTTAGAGTGGCACTGGTTCACTCCAGTCCAATTGTACCTGTGTAGTCATGTCCAGTCACCGGTGGGTTAGGAGGAAGGGAAGGGGAAAGGTGGGATCTGCAGCAAGAAGGTCGAAAGTGTAACAATGAAAAAGGAAAAGGGCCCCACCCAAGCAAACAAATCCCTTGACCAAGCGGAGGAGTAAGCCTGGGAGAAAAAAAGAAAGGGTAGTTTAGAGGAAAGAGAAGTGAGGAGAGCTAAGTCAAAGGGCTGTGCCTCCTTGCCTTGTGGTGACTAGTAAGAGGTAGAAAGTGAAATGCTCACCGGATCCCCCCCGCAGGAACTCTTTTTAGACATCTATCAAGGAGGAACCTGCTCGTAGCGGAGAGGAGATAGAAGAAGTGTGGATGAGGTGGAGTCAGGACAGCAAGTCCCACAATTCAGTACATAATACGATACCTTCCAAGTGAGTTGAGCCGCGTACGCTGAATCCACGCCCCACTCCGCGCTAATCTACGCTAATCTGTGCCATTCTGTGCCAATCTGTGCCATGTCTGCCTCCGCCACTTGTCTAATCGCCTCAATCAGGACAAATCACCCACACACCTCACGTTCTGGATCACCAGTGGCCGTCCACACACTCACCCCCCAACCCACACTCCACCTCACCCCCGCCCCCTCCCACCACCCGCCCACCCCCACCCCTCAACCACATCCACCGGCCCACCCCCACCCCTCACCCACAACCACACCCCCACCGCTCCCACCCCACCTCACCCCCACAACCACCAACACCCCCACCACCACCAACACCCCACGTCACCCCCACCCTCACCCCACCCCACCCCTCCCAGCACCCACCCACCCCCCCCCCTCACCCACACTCCACCCTTCCACCCCACTCAACCCACCCCACCCCCACCCCACCCACCCACCACCACCCACCTCACCCCACCTCTCAACACCACCCCCTCAAACCCCACCTCAACCCCACCCCTCACCCTCACCCACATCCCCTCCCCCTCCTACCCACAGGGGCGGTCCGTGTGCGACGCCCTTCTAAAAGTTGCATACTCCTGATGGTTTTGACCGGACGCCGTGGCCGAATCGGTAGAGCGCAGACCTCCCGTGCGGTAGATAGGGAGTTCAATTCCCAGTCGAGTGAATGCAATGACTTATAAAATTGATATTTGTCACTTTCTAGCTTGTCTCTGGGCATTCCGAGAATAAGGCAAGGACTGGTTAGCTCAGTATCAGGATAATGTGACTGAGCAGGATATTGGGTCATGGTGCTGGTGGCTTGATTTCCCAGTGGGTCAGCACTATAAAGTGACCATGAGTGTGCACTGTCACAAGTCGATACCCATCCTGATATTCCCTTAGATGTTGCCAGGACATAAAACTCCAACAACCAACCAACCAGCTGATGGTTTAGAGTTTCTGTCATTTTCCGAGATAACTGTATCAGATTGATTGTTAGAATCTACATTGAACTATCTTTGCTAACTAAGATGACAACTTTATTTTTGGCGTGCTTGTTAAAACTGTGATCCCATAGGCTTCAGCAGTAACAGGTTTGATGAGATTGACTTAGCATGCTGTCCTATTCAGCAACAGATATGTAATGAGTGTACATAAGTTGGATATGTAGGATCCAAACCAAGATAATCTAAGCCAATTTAATGGAAACTATTATTGCTGAAGCCTATGATGATAGAGTTTTGATGTGCTTGCCCAAACTAATTTTTGCCTGTTTGCATTTCATATATATCTGAAAAAGTTAATCATTTAAAATACAAGTTACTTTGAACTAAAGTAAGGTAGATTGTTTTGTTTTTGCTTTACGTCCTAGCAACATCTAAGATCAGGACAGGTACCGACTTGTGACAGTGCGCACTCATGGCGATTTTATAGTGCTGACACACTGGGAGACCAGGCTGCCAGCACCATGACCTGATATCCCACTCAGTCACATTATCCTGACACTGAGCCAACCAGTCCTTACCCTGACAAAACAATGCCGAGCACCTGGGGCCGTATGCACCAATCGGAGTTAGGGCCTTAATCGCAGTTTGGCTAGCTCCACACGGCTAAATGCGGAAAATCCGTATGCATCAATCGGTGGCAGTGCTAGCCGCCGACCGTAGCCTAGGCTAAGCTACCCCAGTTTCAAATCAGGTTTAACTGCTAGCCGCGCCGGTTAGTGTGCGTGTGTGGGTCTCAATCTATTCAATGCTGTCATATGTAACAGAATTACATACTCAATAAGTGAAATTTGATCAAATTAACGCTAAATTCAAACCGATATTAACGCCGCTGCCGCATTGGCAGCGTTATTCATATTGTCGAATCGACGAATGTAAAGTAAACAAATCGCCGCCGCCGCTTCGACCAGTTGTTGACGTCGATATCCATACTGTCGCACATTTGGGTGTGGGTGTGGGTGTGGGTGTGGGTGTGGGTGTGGGTGTGGGTGTGGGTGTGGGTGTGGGTGTGGGTGTGTGGGTGTGGGTGTGGGTGGTGGGGTGTGGGTGTGGGTGTGGGTGTGGGTGTGGGTGTGGGTGTGGGTGTGGGTGTGGGTGTGGGTGTGGGTGTGGGTGTGGGTGTGGGTTGTGGGTGTGGGTGTGGGTGTGGGTGTGGGTGTGGGTGTGGGTGTGGGTGTGGGTGTGTCAGTTTAGGTCGTCCCCCATGTGTCCCCTCAGTGTCCCCCCTCCCCCTCCCCCTCTTCCTCCCTGCTGGTGGGGGGGGGGGGGGGGGGGCCTGGGGACGGGCGGCCGGGGACAGGAGTAGAGCGCCGTAGCCGCCCCGGGCTCCCCTCGGGGTTGGGGCCGGTCAGACGAGGTCGTGACAGCCGCGCCCCGCGCCCGCCCGGCCTGTTAGCGGTGGCAGCTGATCGCCGCTGTCACGCTGTCACTCTATCACGTTGTCACTCTGGGCGGCGGGGAGAGAGGGATGTCTCCCCGAAGACGTCACAGGTGACGGCCGGTAATGACGGGCGACGGGCGGCCTGAGGACCGGGAAGTGGCCGAGAGAGAGGGAGAGAAAGAGGGAGAGGGAGAGAGAGGGAGAGAAAGAGAGACGGGAAGTGGGAGAGGGCGAGGGAAACGGGGAGAGAGGGACAGAAAGGGTGAGAGGGAGAGAGCAAGAGGGGGCCAGAGAGAGATGGAGAGAGAGGGAGGGGGAGAGAGCTGGAGAGAGAGGGGGTGACAGAGAGAGACAGAGAGGTAAAAGAGGGAGAGAGGGTGAGAGGAAGAGAGATGGAGAGAGGGAGAGAGAGGGATAGAGGGAGAAAGAGGGAGAGAGAGACGGGGAGAGAAGGGGAGGGAGAGAGAGGGGGGGGGTGACGGAGGGAGAAAAAGAGAGAGGGAGAGATAGTAAGAGAGAAAATGATAGAGAGGGCGAAGGTGGGAGAAAGAGGGAGAGGGAGAGAGAAAGAGGGAGAAAGAGGGAGAGAGAGGGAGAGAGAGAAAAGAGAGAGAGAGAAAGAAAGAGAGAAATGGAAAGAAAGAGAGAGAATGGCAGGAGGGGAAACAAAATATCATTCCGTTGTGGAATAAGTGTTTACAGACAGAAAGTAATAGGATTCGTTCAACTTAAGGTCAAGCTGCATGTGCGTTTCCAATGGTAACTGAATGCTGCTAAATGTCGTCTGGTTCAAAACCAGAACGCTGTCTGCTGCGGAAATAAGTCTAGGCTCACAGAAAGTAGCGAAACTTCTTGAAGTCGTACAAATACTTCCATTCAAGTCACACTTACTAAATGTCGTCTGGTATTGATAAATTAGAAGGTCTCAGGAAGCTACATTTATTTTTTATTTTGTTTACAAATGTTGATTGTCCAGCATAAGTTTCAATCGTTAACAATGGGAGGTCTTCCTCATTCCACCAGTCCTATTTATATATATATATTCTGCTCTCAATATAGTATATTACATATATTACATATATTAAATATATTACGTATATTACATATATTACATATATTACATATATTACATATATTACATATAGTACATATGGCATATTAGTTTACATATATTACATATATTACATATATTACCTATATTACATATATTACATATATTATATATATTATATATATTATATAATATATAATATATATAATTATATAGTATATATTATTGTACATACCATATATGTACTATATATTAAACCCACTTGCCCGCGACCACTGCCCACGCCCGGACCGCGGCGTGCAGGCGGACGGAGAATGGAGGCCTTCCCGGCGGGGCTCGTTGGGTCAAGTCCCGGACACACGGTGCAGACAGACGGCAGGTAGGGCTGATTCCCACCACCAGGGGGCTGTCCGTCCACACAGACCCGGCCCGGCAACCAGCGCTACACGCCGGTGCGGCGGTTTCAGCCGGTTTCATGGTACACATATAGAAAACATCTTCACCAAAAAGATTATATTAAATTTATAAGGTTAGTGACTTAAGACCATTGACAATGGCTTGAGTTTGAGTATAGGTACACGGCTGAGTACGGGACACGGCTGAAACCGCCACACCGGCCTGGGCAGCCCGCAGCCGCCCGCCTCACCGACCCCTGCTTGCGAGCAGTGACTGGGGTTTTACATCATAGCAACATCTGAGGGCATGCCAGGCCTGGCATAGCCGATCTGGGACTGGTAAGTGGTAGGCTATGCAGTTCATACTAAACAAAAGAACAATAGCAGTAATAACAACAATAATAATAGTAATGACAACAATAACAACAAAGATAACAACAACGATAGCAGCAATGTCAATAACAATACAAGAATAATAACAATAATAATAACAACAATAATAACAAAGATATCAACAAAGATAGCAGTAATAACAATAACAATAATAAAAACAACAACAATAACAATAACAACAAAGATAACAACAAAGATAACAGTACTATCAATAACAATAATAACAATAATAACAAAAATAACAACAAAGATAGCAGTAATATCAATAACAATAATAACAATGACAACAATAAGAACAATAAGAACAATGATAGCAACAAATATATCAGTAATATCAATAACAATAATAACAATAACAACAATAATAACAACAACAACAATACAATAGATAACAACAAAGATAGCAGTAATATCAATAACATTACCAACAATAATAACAACAATGATAATGATAAGAGCAATACTAACACTGGTAGCAATAATAACGACAATAACAACAATAATAACAACAACAATAGCAACAATAAGAATAAGAATTGCAATAAGTATAATAACAACAATAATAACGATACTAGTCATCATAAGTAAATAACAACAATAACATACTTAATAGAGCGTTTTCTATCCAAATCCTTCAATTGGTGTTGTACAAAAGTGACACCGAACAACATTTACAAAAGTAACAATTAGTATTCTGAAATGATGTAGAAATTTGATCTGTGCCTTGCAACATGGCTTTGACCAGCCTGATGAACGGGGAAAATGACCATACCACTGGAGTTTGCGTCTTTTTATGATAATAGGGAGATCTTTGTGTGGTCCAATTCACAACACGACAAGGGGACTAGATATAATGGAAATTTATTTCAGCACCCACGGGCCACAGGGCAAGTAGATGGTAGATTGAAGAGTAGAAGGCAGAGCCGTGTTCAATCGAGCAAATACAATTCGGTGTCAAACAAGGTAACATAGTAAAAGTGGGTTTTGCCGCGGCCTGCAAATTACCCATGTTGTCGAACAACTTGAACAATGTCCAGCTGGACATTGGTAGAGACTTCCTTGTTGGAAACATGGTCTTTATAGACCCCTTTCAATGTTTATAAACATTGTGTATGCGCGCGCAGCTTGACTGCAGAACGAAGGCACAGTTTGTCGATATGCACAGTGCAAAACGTCAGTTTTATTCAAAATTAATAAAAATGCAGAACCCTAACCTTTTAATTTAATATAATCTGTTCGGTGAATAGGTTTTCTATATGTGTTCCAAGCGGTTTATTTCTAGGTGGTGTAGTTTTAGAGATATTTCACTTTTTCTGTATGAAGATTGCTCACGGCCATTGAGAATGCATTGAGTATGCTGTTATGTGCAGTTCAAAACGTCAATTTGATTCAAAATTAATAGAAATGCAGAACCCTAACCTGATAAATTTAATATAATCTGTTCGTTGAATATTTTTCTGTATGTGTGCCAAGCAGTTTGTTTCTAGGTGGTGTGGTTTTAGAGATATTTCACCTTTTCTCTATGAACATTGTTCATAGCCATTAGGTTTTCAGTGTGACAGTGTGTTGTCCTGCAGCCAAGCAGCATGCGCACTGACTTAAATACCTATACTGACGTCATATGAAATAGGTCTATATGAGATGTGGTAGAAATGTTATGCAGGTATTGCAGGTATAGTAATACCTCAGGGAGTTTAATGCCCCTGCCCTGCAGAGTTGTAAACCACTGCCTTGTGGTACAGGTTCTTGACAGAACCGAAGGCTAAGGGAGCAAACCCTAAACAGAAAACCATGTCACTGTGGCAGCATTAAGGGCGGTTGATATATGGAACTCCCAACATCTCCTGACCAGCCACTGCAGGGACAAATAGTTTTACGCCTGTCTTGACATGTTCTTGCCAGTGTGAAACCTTTATTTGCTCCCCGAGAGAGTGCCGCTGGTAACTTGCCAGCAGGACTTCAACACTTTTGCAGGCAGCTTTCATGAAATGTCGACTACACCAGAGACTCTGGAACAACCACCATGTGTCCATTTGGGTCAAAGGCAAGATCTACCGTGCAATTGTACTATCCACCCTACTATACGGAGCCGAGGCCTGGGAAGTGTACAGACGACATGTGAAAAAGCTGCATGCCTTCATGATGCGACATCTGCGTTCAATCATGAGGCTAACCTGGAAGGACAAAGTGACAAATAAGGAAATACTTGAACGGACGGGGCTGCCCTCTATGGAAGATCTTCTGATCAAAAAGAATCTCCGGTGGACTGGACACCTCATGAGAATGTCATCAGACAGGCTACCAAAGCAGATCCTCTATTCTCAACTGTCTTCTGGTTACAGAAAGATAGGGCGCCCTCATCTCCGGTTCAGGGATAACATCAAGATAATCCTGAAGCTGAGAGACATTAAGACCGATTCATGGATGCAACTCTCACAGCAGAGAGGTAACTGGAGAGCGGCAGTCAAGTAATGAAAGCAGTCTTCGTCGCATCGTGACCGACAGCATGACTGACTGACTGACTGACTGACTGAGAAATGTTAAACCATCGTAATGTGCAACTTTAATTCCAAATGCTGAAAGACACATTGTGCACATCTTCCCTTTAAATGCCTTCTAAAAATAGTACATGACTCGGTGTCCCAATCGCTAGAGCACAGGCTTCCTGTGTGGAAGGTTAGGAGTTTGAATCCTGGTCGAGTCAAAGTAATGACTTATACAATTGATACTTGTCGCTTCCTAGCCCGGTGCTCGGCATTACTACGATCGGGCAAGGACTGGTTAGCTCAGTGTCAGGATAATGTGACTGAATTGGATATTGGGTCATGGTGCCAGTGGCTTGGTCTCCCAGTGGGGCAGCACTATTAAATTGCCATGAGTGCACACTGTCACAAGTCAGCACCCTTCCTGATATGACTGTATATGTTGCTAGGACATAAAATGCTAACCAACACCCCTCTATTTTCAGCACTGGATTTTCACATCGAATAATTACAAGGAAACACCTCCTGCGCAAAACTTTCTCTTGACACACTCTCTTCTTACCTCCATGACCACAAAATAAAATAGGAAGTAACACACTTGTTTTGTTTAAATACAGAAACAAAAACCCAGTAAACTTGATTTGATTTCCTGGAACACATCAAAACCATATCGTGTGTTTGCGGGTTCCTTGGACTCTGAGAGAATCTGATGTTTTACTTGGTCATGGAATTCGAATCCCGGTCGAGTGAAACCAATGACTTAGCAAATTATACTTGTCACTACCTAGGCTGGTGTTCAGCATTACTAGAATAGGTCAAGGAACAGTGGAATGAGGAAGACCAATTGTCTGCGATTGAAAATTCTCCTGTTTAATCAACTAATCTGCTAATGTTCACAAATAAAACTGAGTGTTGGTGCCTTCGCATCTCACCATCCGAGCAGGTCTGAAGAACTGATAAGTGGTAGTGTCCTTGTTTATATTCCCATTATAGCTTATGAGCACATATACCGCATATGTCCCAATATAAGCACACCCACCATTTCAAGATTGAAAGCATGCACAAATGTACGATCATATTCAGACCTAATGCACATAAAATAAGACAATCCCACTTCATTTCAGAGGCACAGCAAAAACAAATCAGAATTTACGATCTTATTCAGACTGAATGCACATAAAATAAGACAATCCCACTTTATGTCAGAGGCACACCAAAAACAAATAAGACTGTACGATCATATTCAGACTGAATGCACATAAAATAAGACAATCCCACTTTATTTCAGAGGCACAGCAAAAACAAATCAGAATGTACGATCTTATTCAGACTGAATGCACATAAAATAAGACAATCCCACTTTATGTCAGAGGCACACCAACAAAAAATCAGAATTTACGATCATATTCAGACTGAATGCACATAAAATAAGACAATCCCACTTTATTTCAGAGGCACACCAAAAACAAATCAGAATTTACGATCATATTCAGACTGAATGCACATAAAATAAGACAATCCCACTTTATGTCAGAGGCTCACCAAAAACAAATAAGAATGTACGATCATATTCAGACTGAATGCACATAAAATAAGACAATCCCACTTTATGTCAGAGGCACACCAAAAACAAATAAGAATTTACGATCCCACCTGGAAGCTCTTTTGCACATAAAATAAGACAATCCCACTTTATTTCAGAGGCACAAAAAAAACCAAATCCATGAAATTCTTTAACTTTGAATAGATGCGGTTCCATGTGTCTGCACTCGCGCAGTGCACATCTATTGGGACATATACAGTATATATATATTTATATTATCTACCAACAACACATTTAACAGGGTTACTCCGCTGATATATAATATATATATATATATTTATATTATCTACCAACAACACATTTAACAGGGTTACTCCGCTGATATATAATATATATATATATATTATATATCAGCGGAATAGCCCCGTTAAATGTTAAAATTTAATGAGGAGTGCGCTTCTTTAGGAGGAAACCAGATAACGAAATGATCTCAACCATTTATCTGTGTGTTTGCTTATTGGAGTTAAAACACATTTATTATTACATTCAGTTATTAAAATTGTACAGTCCAATTGTTTTGATTTTCTGACAATTCATTTATACAGATTCATTAGGTAAATCTTTATGATCAACTTTACTTTAGATTGAAGTAACTTCTATTATAACTGACAATAATTTGAAGATATTTGAAGTGAAAAGATTTACAATTAATTTTGGCATACATGTCAAAATTCTGACTGTGTAGGCTATAGCAATAAGAAGGTCTATTACATTGATTTTATGTTCCCCTTTATACAGCAACAACTGTCTAATAAGTAAGTACATTCTTCTTCTTCACCCGTTGAGGCCTCAGCACCCATCCACACAAACACCTCCTCAGCTGTGTCATAGATGAACATGTCACCTACCGCACAACTTTGGGCATAGGCCACGAACAAGGGCTCTCCAGTTTTCCCGGTCCTGGGCCTTGAGTTTCTTGTTCATGATTCTGTAACGTTGTTCTTTTTCCAGGGTGGGGTTGTTGGCCACACGCCCAACCCCCAACCTGGAGGACCAGTTGCTGCTCTTACTAATCTTAGTCTGTCCTCTACCATGAGTCCTGCCCGGCTTGGTTAAACCTGCCAGCGGGCTAGCCCCCGCCGGTATAGCTCTCATGGTCATGGAGGCACACAAGCCTCCCCACCACGACAAGGTAGCAACACATTGGCAGAAGTAAGTACATTATTTAACTATTATTAGTCTAAATTAGATATATATATATAGAGAGAAATATAGACTGAAATCCTGAAAAGTGGCTTGGTGATGAACATTTGAAACCTTTCACTGCACTATGCAACTTTAACTTAGTCTAAGGCTGCATAGTCCGATGAAAACATCAAATTAACAAAAAGCAAAATAATTATCCAGATTTGATTCAACGTATCTAAGTTAGACACTGGTGCACTTATTAAACATTTGTCACCAGATAGAAATTAGAAGGGAACACTGAGACAATTTAATGGAATCTATTACTGCAGAAGCCTATGGTGTCAGAGTTTTGGCATGCTTGCCAAAATTAATTTAGGATGTTTGCCCTTCAAATATCTCACTCAAAAGTTTGCCATTTAAAATATAAGTTATTTCAAATTAAAGTAAGGTAGATTATGACGATCAACCCAATATATTTCTCTCAGAAAATGACAGAAACTCAAAACCATTGGACTATGCAACTTCAAGAAGCGAAATTTCAATCACGGACAGACAATTGGGTTCACTCATTCCACGGGTCCTTGTCCTATTCTAGAATAGTTGAAACGCTGAGCGTCAGGCTAGGTACCATCAAATATATTTCATTAAAGTAATTGGTTTGTCCCCTCCCCCCTCCCACATCTCCACCACACAGGATTTGGACGCTAAATTCAATTAGGAACCCCGTTTGTTGAATAAACAACAATACTACTAATAATAGGTACTCCAAAGTGGGCGTATACGGTGTCAGCAGCGTGAAATTTGACATATCTTAACCCTTTTTAAAACACTTCAATCTCCCCTAATTCTGCTTCGTTTGAAATAACAATTCTATGAAATTAAAGCTTGTTCTTTTGTCTTTTAGGGGATCTGATCTTTAGTTAGCATTATGAAATAAATTGGAGTCAATGGAAACTTGTTTGGGGGTACCATCGGCAGCCCTGTGCATGCTCACCGAGTTTGTTTTCATCCAGTCTGAGGTACTCCCTTCCCTATAATTGATACCTTGGTGAGCACAGTGACCTGAGCTAAAAATAACCACCAATGAAAGACAGAGAAGAAACTAGGCTTCATTAGCATATCAAGCATGGCTGTTTTTAAGTTGGAAATTTGATTGAACTGAAGGAGTGAAAATATTAAGACATCAATCCTCCTTGAAAATTGATCAGGATCGTGC
The DNA here is from genome assembly GCA_030323885.1 of Branchipolynoe longqiensis. Lineage (NCBI taxonomy): Eukaryota > Metazoa > Annelida > Polychaeta > Phyllodocida > Polynoidae > Branchipolynoe > Branchipolynoe longqiensis. The sequence goes on along the minus strand of CM059194.1, from coordinate 19,640,032 downwards.
TGAAAATTATATCATCAGAAAGCGCAAGTCTTCCTCTACCTAACCAGAACAATATTTAGTTGAGATTCATATCATGCTCATCAAGGTTGGTCTAAGAAGTGACTGCTGCAAGAATGTGGTTATTGTCAGCTTGTGATGCCTAAAAGTGAATTTTGTCTTTCTTTCTCTGATCAGTGAGACCATTATGTCATCATGTAGAGCTTTTAATTCTGGTTATTTTGGTATAAAGATGGCAGTGATAGGACAATTAGAACGGGAGTTATGTTATTTTTCTTAATTTTACTGAATTTATTATTGGTGGTTGCTGGAAATTAAGGAATTTAGAAAGTTTGACATGAAATTTCAGAAAGAATACTAACAGTGATGGTCTGTAAAACATTGAGCTTCTTATTTGTACTATAGAGAATGAGATTCTTTAATATTGGACAGATCATATGCAAAAGAGCTTCCAGGTGGGACCCTAAAAACCAAGATTTGGCTAATTTGGAAATGTGCACAAACCGTGGTAAAGAAATCAATCTTTAAACACTCATAACTTTGCAGCTATTCAATCGATCTAAATGATTTTTATATAATTGAGATCCGATTTAAAAGATATGTACAGATATATAACTTATAATAATGACCTGTTGAAAAAAAAAATCACTTTGGAGTTCCTACTAATAATAATAACAAAACATTAACCAAGGGTAGTAGAGTGGCCTTTGATACGCCACCGCCTCTCAAGCGCTAGCATCTTTAACACATGCACCACCTCACGTGTGACGTCATAGCTGGAGTTTGGGGAGTTCGGCCGGTATATTATGAAATTGACCCCAGGTGACCCCCTGTGTTTAACCTGACATCCCCGATCTCCGTCGAATGCTCTCCCAGCTCCAGACACGGCCGACTACAAAGTGAGCCTTTGCTATGACAGATGCTCCGTCCCCTAGCGTCTCCCTCCCGCCGCCCGCCTCCAGGGTCAAGGCGGTCACGTGGGGTGAGGGACGCCCGCGCCCCGGCAGCCCTTAGATATTAACAAATAACCAGTCTCCCTTTGGTGAAGCTTCACGGTCGGCTGAACACAAACGCTACTGTCGCTCCGGAAGTACACCCCCTGCTCCTCCCCCTCCCACCTCCCCCTCCCCCTGCTCCCTCCATCCTCCTCCTCCCCATCCTCCTCCTCCCCATCCTCCTCCTCCCCATCCTCCTCCTCCCATCCTCTCTCCCCCTACACCCTTACCCTCCATCTCCGCCCTCCACCCTTCTCCATTCCCCATCCATCCTACCCGGTCCATCCTCTTCCACCCTCCCCTCCTCCCCCCCGATCCACCCTCGCAAACCCCGACCATACTTAAAGTTGCATAGTCCGATGGTTTTGAATTTCTGTATTTTTTCTGAGATAAATATCTTAGATCGATCAGTAGTATCTACTTTACATTAGTTCAAAGTTACTTTTATCTTAAATGGTAAACTTTTGAGATATTTTGAGTGCAAACATGGACAATTAGTTTTGGCATGCTTGCCAAAACTCTGACACCATAAACTTCTGGCTGTAGCGCCAACATGTTCTGTTAAATTGATTCAGTATTGCTTTATACGCAGAAACAAATGCTTAATAAGTGCATCAGTATCTAAGTTAGATATGTAAAATCAAATCTAGATAATTGGTTTTGTTTTGAAAATTTGATATTTCATCGGACCATGCAGCTTTTAACTATTTACAGCAACTCAGAGCTATACAGAGCTTTACATGTCAACCAGACGAATGGCGCGTCTAATTTATCTGTTTTCAATTGTACCCATAGCAACCTGCATATCAAATTAAAGCTCTCATCGAAAGGAGGCCAAATATGCTAGTTAAAATGAAGAATTTAAATTTTGTTCTATACAAAACCCCCCAAAAAACTACTTTAGCAAATCAGGCTGTCAATGTCATGTATATGTGCTGGATATTATTACTCTTATTCCAATATTAGTAGGTCTGGAGCTTCGGTTTCAAAGGCCTTATTTTGACCAATATAACCATGGAGGAGCATCAGCACCCCCTCCCTCCCCCCTCCCCCCACCACCCCCACACACACACCCCATGCTTACACGCTTCCACGCGGGGGGCAGCCGACACAGGCGTACATGTGTTCCCACGGGCTTTGAACATGCCCACCCCTCCAGTGGCCCACGCCCGGCCGCCTCCAGGGGGGTAAGTGGGGGTGACGGCGGTGACAGGTGTAATCTATACCTGTGATTAGTTCTGCTAATGGGCGCTCAGACCCAATCCTGCAGCTTGTCCCTCCTGGAGGAAGAGAGGGATGGGCGTCGCTATGGAGACCGCCCCTGATTCCCGTGCACTCAGGTAGTGACTTCTTACTGGCGCCAAAATTACATTGTACACCGCATTACTCACATGGATGCATAGATATACATATATATACATAGATATACATAGATATACATAGATATACATAGATATACATACATATACATAGATATACATAGATATACATAAATATACATAACTATACATATATACACATAGATATACATATATACACATAGGTATACATATATATATACAATAGATATACATATATACATATATACATAGATATACATAAATATACATATATATATACATAAATATACATAGATATATATAGATCTACATAAATATACATAGATATACATAGATATCACTGAGAAATACATAGATATACATAAATATACATAAATATACATATATACACATATATATATACATATATATACATAGGTATACATATATATATATACAATAGATATACATATATACATATATACATAGATATACATAGATATACATAGATATACATATATATACATGAATATACATATATATATATATAGATAGATCTACATAAATATACATATATATACATATATATACATATACATACATATATACACATAGATACACATATATATACATAGATATACATATATATACATAAATATACATAGATATACATAAATATATACATAAATGTGCATATACACATATATACACATATATGCATATATGCACATATACTGATATAGTAGATATACACATATATATGTCTATACAGATATACACATATATGCATATACATATACACATATACACATATGATATACATGTATATACATATATACACATACATACACATATACACAGATACACATATACACACAAGCACACATACATACAAATACACATATATAAACATATATTTTATATAATCTATTGTATATAAAGGGGCGGAGTAATATTTGTTGTATATTTATTTTATGTTGATATTTGCTAATGTATGCAGACATATAATGATATATACATAATATATGTATATACATATATACATGTACATGATATATACATATATACATATAAATATATATATATATATATATATACACACATATACACATGCTTGGTGATATCCATACACCCAGTCGGTATGTCAGAGACAGTAGTAACTAGTAATGTTACTGTAGCACACAGACACATACACACACATAGACACATGGTTAGTTCTGGCACAAATACCCTCCCCTCCCCCCCCCCCCCCCCCCCCCTCAAGTCTACACACACTGCTTGTGGAATTTCACCTACATTCATTCATGTGAGAGGATTCGGTGTTGTTTGTGGTGGAAACTAATCCTGCCCGTACACATCTGTACATAGGGCTGGCGGTCAGACACCGCAGGTTTATTTACTGATATTTCAGTCGCTAAATTCCACACAGACACGTGGCATGGCGTGTACAAGTGCAGTCAGACGTGGGTGTGCCACTGTCGTCTTACAACGCGTCCCATATATATAAATATATATAACATATATATTTCATTATGTTGCACTATTTATATTACATTATATGTATTAGTATTACTATTACATTACATAACATTACATAACATTACATAACATTACATAGCATTACATAGCATTACATTGCATTACATTGCACTACACTGCATTACACTGCACTACATTGCATTATGTTACATTGCATCACATTGCATTACATTGAATTACATTGCATTACATTGCATTACACTGCATTACATTGCATTACACTGCATTACATTGCATTACATTGCATTACACTGCATTACATTGCATTACAATGCATTACATTGCATCACATTGCATTGCACTGCATTGCCTTGCATTACACTGCATTACATTGCATTACATTGCATTACACTGCATTACATTGCATTGCACTGTATTACATTGCATCACATTGCATCACATTGCATCACATTGCATCACATTGCATTACTTTATATTACATTATATTACATTACATTATATTACATTATGTTACATTATGTCACATTATGTTACATTATGTTACATTATGTTAGATTATGTTAGATTATGTTACATTATGTTACATTATGTTACATTATATTACATTATATTACATTATATTACATTATATTACATTATTTTACATTATATTACATTATTTCACATTATGTTCCATTATGTCAGATTATGTTGCACTACATTACATTACATTACATTGTATTACAATATATTACATTATATTACATTATATTACATTATATTACATTATATTACATTACATTATATTATGTTACATTTTATTACATTTTGTTATGTTATATTACATTATATTACATTATATGGCAATTACATAGCAAAACAAGGATTGGGTTGCCTGGCATACTTGACAAGGGTTGGTGTGGTGGGTGGGTGGGTGAGTGGGTAGGCTGGTGGGTTGGGTGGGTGAGATGGTGGGTGGGTTTGTGGGGGGATGGGGGGGGAGTTAGTAGGTGGGTGGGTGAAATGGTATGTGGGAGGGTTGGTATAGTCATGGGGTGATGAAAATGGGAAATGTTGCGCCTAGAGCAGACTCGAACCCACATCTCTTTGCATTCCAGGCCAGTGTGTTAACCATTACACCACCTAGGCTTCCTGATATCACCATACTACCCATGCCTACCTGTCTATGTGGTTACTTGCCTGAGATGTCAGTGCAGACTACTACACTCGTCCCCCTGGAATTGTAAGTCTTTGAATGCTTACAATTACATACATACAGGCAATGTACTAACACATAGATACACAGGGTAGGAACAACAACCATACAGCGCATAGCTTGTACATGATCCTGGTCATGGCTCCAGTGTCATGGGGGTGATGAAAATGGGAAATGTTGCACCTAGAGCAGACTTGAACCCACATCTCCTTGCATTCCAGGCCAGTGTGCTAACCATTTCACCACCTAGGCTCCCTGCTATCACCACACTACCCATGCCTACCTGTCTATGTGGTTACTTGCCTGAGAGGTTAGTGCAGACTACAACACTACTATGTTAGGTGGGTGGGTGAGATAGTGGGTGGGCGGGTTGAGGTGATGTGTATACAGTGGCTGGCGAGTGAGTGGTGGGAGTGTGAGTGGGCATGTCATTGGGGGCGGGGGGCGGGGGGCGGGGGCGGGGGGAGAGCTGTGGCCTCGTTTTCGAATTCTACATGTTGGGGCCAACATGCGTAATTTATAAGGCCGCCATGGGCGTGCAATGCCCCACATTAGCTCAATAGCTGCTGTGTTTTGTTGTTGTTTGACGTCCTAGCAACATCCAACTTCATATCAGGACAGGTACCGACTTGTGACAGTGTGCACTCATGGTGACTTTATAGTGCTGCACCAATGGGAGACCAGGCCACCAGCATCATGACCTGATATTCCACTCAGTCACATTAACCTGATACTGAGCCAACCAGTCCTTGCCATATTTTAATAATGCCAAGCACCTGGCTAGGAAGCGACAAGTATCAATATTTAAGTCATTCATATGATTTGACTAGGTTTCGAAGCCACAAATCCATGGGTTTGGATCCTGTGATATCCCAAAACAGGAGACGGACGCTCAACTCATTCGGCCATCCCGTCTGGCTGCTGTGTGTGGGATGTTGTTTCAGGGATTCTGTGGAAACACCCTAAAACCATCTGGTAGTGGTAATGTCACAAATGCGAGGGGTGTGTGTGTGGGGGGGGGGGGGGCTAAACATTGCATGCTGGAACAAGCAATTCCACAGCTTGTTTAAGGTGATTCATATCAAGACAGTTTTTTTTATCAGATTTAGACTAGGTTGTTGTCATTCACTTCTACTCTGAGTAGGGGTGAATCTTTTATCTACTTTTATCTAGTGCCCATCATGATATACACAATCAGACAGGATGTCAACATCGGTAGGAACACTGGGCCCATATGTATGAGCCAATTTTTAACCGGACCGGGGTTAAAGGAGGGTGCCGGGTTAGCTAACCCCGGGTTCCAAATGTGTCACGGGGGATGTTTGTGACCAAAGTGCAGCTTGGTTAGCTAACCGATGCGCTATTTATAGATTTGGGAAATCCCTCTGCGTTTGTAGCCATATATTAGGCTCAAATATATTAAATGCTATAATATTTAACAGAATTACATACGCAATAAGTGAAATTTTATCAATTTAACCCTAAATTCGAAGCGTTATTAAGGCTACCGCCGCATTGGCGGCGATATTAATAGTTATATTTTCGAATCGACGAACGTACAGTAAACAAACCGCCTCCGCCGCCAGTATGGAAAGCGACGTCAATGCGGCGGCGGCGGCAATTTGTTTACTTTACGTTCGTCGATTCAAAAATATTAATATTAATATCGCCGCCAATGCGGCGGTAGCCTTAATAACGCTTCGAATTTAGGGTTAAATTGATAAAATTTCACTTATTTCGTATGTAATTCTATTAAATATGATAGCATTTAATAGATTTGGCCCGAGTCGGTGCCTAACCCCACCTTTAACCCTCCTTTCGCATAGGGTTAGTGCAGGTGACTTTGCGCTCGCCGAGGTAGTTTAACCCCGACAAATACATACGCATTTTTCGCCGCTAACCCGGGAAATCCGCACGACGCAGGGTTACGACCGCTAACCCGGACATATACATATAGGCCCTGGTGGCTTCCCATGTAGAAGGTTACGTCTTCAAACCATGGCCAAGTCAAACCAACGACTTATGAATTTATACTTGTCATTGCCTAGCCTAGCATTTGACATTCCTCAGATAAGGCAATGACTGGTTTGCTCAGTATCTGAATAATGTGACTGAGTGGGATATTAGATCAGTGTGCTGATGGCCCAGTCTATCAATGGGATAACACTATTAAGTTGCCATGAGTGCGCAGTGTCACAGTAATTAAACCTGATATGACCTTAGATATTGCAAGGACAAAAAGAGCCAAAAGCAATCATTAGGCCTATATCATTATCAGTAGAAGCAAACAATCTCAGAACAAGATTTCAGGGAAGAAAAAAACTAAAACCATCTCTCCAGAGGAAAATCGAATTAAAAAAGATGAACAATTTGGAAATGATTGTATAAGATGTTTGTATTCTTTGTTAGTCCTGTAACATCGGTATTTAAAGTTGCATAGTCCGATGATGTTGAGTTTCTGTAATTTTTCTGAGATAAATAGATTAACCTGACTGTTATAATCGACCTTACATTAGCTTCAAAGTTCAAGTCCTGTTTATTTTAAACAGTTATGTTTTGAGATAATTGAAGTGCGAACATGCCAAATTAGTTTTGGCAAGCTTGCCAAAACTCTGACACCATAGACTTCTGCAGTAACATGTTCTATTAAATTGCCTCAGTATTCCCTGCGATGTGGCAACACATGATTAATACATGCATCAGTATCTAAGTTAGATATGCGGAATAAATTCCAGATAATTGTTTTGGTTTTGAAAATTTGATGCTTCATCGGACTATGCAGCTTTAACATAAATAAACTTAACACTTTTCAACACACACAACATACTTAAAAGGACACAGGACTTAAGTGCCTCTCACACCTTACCGGATTGAGCAACGGACAAAATATTTTCTAGTCCGGTGGTGTTTGGTATCAAAATGTACCGAAATGTGTCAAAATGTTGCAACGGCCGCCGGACGAAATGGATGCTAAACAGACAAGGAATGTACATTAACAAATATCCACTGGACGATAACCGGACGACAACCAAATGTCAAACGGACGGACCAAACATCAACCGGACACGTATCAGACTGTTAACGGATGCGCCAAAAACATATACTGACCCAATTCCCCCAACACCATCAACAGATTTTGCCGGAAGCAAACTGGAGACATAACGGATGGGTAATGGTCATGAACCAGACAAAACAGACTAAACGGACTTAAAATAGACACCAACCATACACGTCAGTCTGACGGTGGCCGGCACAAGTTTTGTGCATGTTCAAAACTTGACACCGTACACCCCGGACACCACCAGAGATAGAACGGACACGCCGGATGAGTACCATATATAAAACGGACATTGACATATTTCACCGGACAGTGTCCGGTTTCTATCCATTTCCCCAGTCTGGTAAGGTGTGACTGAACCTTTACAGATGGGTGGCCAAATGAGTGACAAGTCATCGGCTCAAAATAAAGATATACACCATTGATACTTGTCGTTACCTAGCCTGGACCTCAATATTAGGATAGGGGAAGGAACAATGCAATGGGGATCACCAATTGTCTGTGATTGAAATTTCCAACACTTAATCATCACCAACAACAACACCAAAATTAACCAATGGAATTATACAATCAGTGAACAATCAATAAATACCCACAGTAGCATTAAATGATTATTTAGCCTCTTCCATGTAGAAACATTCACAAACAAGACAACAAACAATTGGTCAAGCGCAAAACCTCTGGCTGGCCCTCCGAAAAAACTTGTCCTTTATTTATTTAGGTCAAAAGTGTGCTCCCGAGTAAAGGTCGAGACCAGTTCTCATGTGCGCATGTGCGCCTGCGTGCTCCGGTGTGCTTACTTAGGCGCAAACTGGGTGGTGTCCAAGTTGCTCAGAATGTTAGGTTAGTTAGTTAGTGGTGATTGCTTTGCGCTGTGTTGCCAGCAAAGGCCATAATCACAGCGAGAAGTGTTCAACTTGTATTCTGTCATATAACTATTTGGCCATCGCTTTTATACAGAATGTGAAAAAACAATCATTTATGTGTCAAAAAGATTTTACGAAGTTAAATAGCTCTCAATTACAGAAAATTACAGCCAGGGAATGTAAAATTCTAAATACATTGTTGGCAATATTGTTCTTCCTGAATTGGTTCAAATTGGTTTAATAAACTATATGAGGCGGCATAGTCCTGCTGTCCTCAAGAAGACTAGAACTGCTTCTTGTTCAGCATCTTACTCCTAGATGCTGGGACATAATTACAATGGAGTACAGGTGAGCATCTGTAGTTGTACAAAGCACGTAAAGCAGACTACTGAAAACCCCCAGTGTAAATATGACTTGCATAATGCCTCATACTCTACATTATATGTGGACAAATTTCTTTTATTTTTAATGAAAAAAAAAGAAAATTTCTGGCAATGGAACTTGTTCCTCACACCCTCCTCCGAGACAGAATTTCTAACCTTAGTCACCCCCCACCAACCCTGGAGGTCTGAAGGCCCAGAGAGGGGGGGGGGGTAGTGGGTGGAGATGGGTCAGAGGGAAACCCCCGCCCCGAAGGGTGTATCAGGTGGTGTATTTTCGGGGGTGTACCACAGGGAAGGAACGCCGGGTGCGAGATGTTTCCCCGCGTCCTGTAGAGCGCCTCAGTGCCTTGGCCACCTGGCGGCGGGCGGCGGCAATTTGTAATCGTTGTCTGCACCTGTTGGCAGCTGCCCGCTTCCTGTCTGAGGAATATTCCTCACAATCAAAAAATAATAATTCTTAGAAAAAGCACATAATTCAGTATGCATATGCATTTGTTCATATACTGAATTTCGATATTCATACTCATGAAAAATATGATGTATCATATATATATATATAATATACGTATACATGTATGTCTAAGAAGGGCAAAGTGACAAATAACGAAATACTCGAACGGACAGGGCTGCCCTCTATGGAAGATCTTCTGATCAAAAAGAATCTCCGATGGACTGGATGCCTCATGAGGATGTCATCAGAGAGGCTACCAAAGCAGATCCTCTACTCTCAACTGTCTTCTGGTTACAGAAAGAGAGGGCACCCTCGTCTCTGGTTCAAGGATACCATCAAGAGAAACCTGAAGCTAAGAGACATTAAGATCGACTCATGGACATCACTCTCACAGCAGAGAGCTAAATGGAGAGCGGCAGTCAAGTAATGAAAGCAGTCTTTGTCGCATCGCGACCGACAGCATGATGATGATGAAGATGTATGTCTTCTAATCATATGTATATTTGTACATTTATATATGCATATGTATATAATAATATCGATTTCTATTATATATATATATGCGTATAGATATACAGTAAAACCTCTATAAGGTCTCCCTAAATAGACTTTAAGTGGTCTATTTAGGGAGGTGGTCGGGCGCAAGTGACAGTGTATCGTCCAGGATAGAAGCATGCCAGTGGTGGCGCCACCGGTCACGTGGTTGGAGGACTGGGGCGCATACATCAAGTAAGCCACCCCATCAATAATAAGGTAGGAAATAAAAATATAATCCCTTTCGTGCCTTTATACTCGCATAATGCTTATACATCACATAACATATAGATATACATCTCTCATGTTGGACTTGGAGGGTGGAGAGGTGATAGCTGTAATCCTATAGACCTATTTTATATGACGTCACCATGGGTATTTAGGTCAGTGTGCGCGCTGCTTGGCTGCAGGACGACACACTGTCACACTGCAAACACAATGGCTATGAGCAATCTTCATACAGAAAAAGTTAAATATACCTAAAACAACACCACCTTGAAACAAACTGTTTGGCACACAAACAGATAATGTGCTTCACAAGCAGATTATATTAGATTTATAAGGTTCAGGTTCTGGATTTCTATTAATTATGAATAAAACTAACGTTTTGCACTGTGCATATCGACAAACTCAATGCATTGTCAATGGACGTGAGCAATCTTCTTACAGAAGAAGTGAAATATCTCTAAAACCACACCACCTAGAAACAAACCGCTTCGCACACAAACAGATATCATGCTTAACAAACAGATTATTTGTAAACATTGAAAGGGGTCTATTGGCTGTTAATATTATTCTAGGCTGGGGAAGTAAATATAAACGCGTTATAGCAGATCACCGATAACCGGGATAGTGCTAAGCGGTGTGTATTTTTTTTTCTTGAAGATTGATACTGCCTATTATGGATAAGCCTGAATAGACTTGTTTTCACCATTACACAGTTTGTTGATAGAAAGCCCGAGCCTACACTTTTACTGACCCAAGGGATTTTTAACCTCCCACACCACATAGCCATGGTATGAGAGCAACTGGCCTTTGATGACGCTGTAAGTTATCCACAGCAGTGGAAATCCAAATTGGCAGGGGTGGGGGCATGGGGAATCGAACCACCAACCTTCAGATTAGGAGTCTGACCTAGAAAAAAGTCAGACACTCTAACCACTCCGACACAGAGAACTGTATATATATCTTTATTATTTAATTCAAGTTGCATGGTCCGAAGTCTGGTCTGAGATAAACAGATAAATATATTAGGCTTATCGGCATAGTCTACTTTACGTTAGTTTGAAGTAACTTTTATTTTAAATGGTTACCTTTGGAGATATTTGAAGTGAAAACATGCCAAATTAATTTAGGAAAGCATGTCAAAATTCTGACATCATAGGCTCCAATAGTAGCATGTTAGATTAAATTGACTTAATATACCCGCTTATGCAACAATAAATGAGCCTTAAGTCCTCCAGAATTCTAAGTTGGATATGTATAATCTTATCTAGGTTTTACTTCTGAAAATTTGGTTATTTAATCAGGACAATGCAGCTTTAATTCAAATGAGCTAATGAACAAAATCCTTCCATTGGCAGTGGCGTAGCTAGGCGTATGTGCGTACGCCAAAACGTCCACATCGTTTTGTCAACAACAACAACAACAAAAATAAATAAAGAGAGAGAGAGAGAGGGGGGGTACTTAGATATGATTTCATATTCGGAAGGGTGTGACGCCGTAAGCGGCCCCCTAAACCCCCTGCCAAAATTAGGAGTACACATCGTTAAAAGTCTAGCTACGCCCCTGATTGGTATACATTCAGCAACGAATGTCGCCGATTAGCAAGTGAGTACAGTGAAACCCCATTATAACGCACCCCAATTTAACATAAATACTGATATAACACGATGATTCATTGGACCCAGAATTCCTCAATTCAAAGGTATTTCAATAAACTGTACCCCAAGTTAGCGCGACCCCACTGTTTTCACGATGACATTTGATTGACTCCAACGATGGCGTTATAATGGGGCTTCACTGTAGCCCTTCTCACAAAGAAAGAAACACCACAAACAAGAAAACCTAAGAAATAAACCATGCAGAACTACATGAGCCAAACATCTAGGTCTTACATCTGTGGATGACAGATGGATGGCTGTGTTTGGCGATGATGGCGGTGAGGCGGCAAGTCACGTGACTCACGAGGTTTCGCGGTATTTCACGGTATTTCGGGGATCATATGGGCGATATTTGAGAGGGAATGCTTTGACGGCCATTTCGTGGCTTGCCTCATCCTGAATCGTGATCACGGGCTTTGATTATTGGTTTACAAGCCCACCCCACCCACACTCTCCTTTGCACGTGACTTCACTAGCTGACCATCACAATGGCAGCCAGCATAGCAACCAAAATGGTGAACAAGATGGTAATCAAGATGGCGGCTATTGGTTGGTTGGTTGTTGGAGTTTTACATCCTGGCAACATGTATATAGAATTAAATGGCGCCGATGACACACATAGTGTAAGGAGGCTCCGTACAATAGTGTGGATTACTAATGAAATCACAGTTCTATTACAAGGAAAGTGCACAAAGGCATAGCCCGAAGCACTTGGAACAACAGGAGAGGTACAAACTATGTATTGTAAGGATAATACGGAAGAAATCCAAAGAAAAGACATAACAACAAAAGGATAGAGTAAGCCCGACCATTAAACATGGCAGCAGCCGCTATAGAAGACGATCAGGTGATAAAAACCACCGACAAGACGACAATCCCCCAAAATGGTAATGACTTTGAAGAAAAAGCTATTGCTACGATACTAGGAGAAATTGCTAAAAAATAATCAAGGACTGGACAAAAAAAGAAATGAGCATCTCGTGTGTTCCCTGAAGGCTTTTTAGAGGTGCGTTTAGGATTTTCTCTGTCTAGGGACAAAAAGCTCCCTGTTGGGTGGTCGGAGCAAGTCAGCGACTACATGTACCAACTCTCCATAATGGCGGCCAATTGGGATTGACACACGTGCCGTCAATGGTCTGAGATGGTCTTTATAATGATCGCATATGGCCGAGTTCCCAGATCCTTATGCCATCAAGGATGTACAACGCGATGTTTGTGCCTAAAGGCCCTGTCACATTATAACATATGGCGGCAGCGTATGCGTAACGTGGCGCAATAATTTGAAAATCGTTATAGGTCCAGATAAGTTGACCTTTTTGCACTGCAGGAGGTCCCAGCGATGTATGAAGCATACACGTAGCCTATGCCTAACCTATGCCTAACCTATGCCTAACCTATGCCTAACCTATGCCTAACCTATGACGGCATATGCAAAGAGTATGACAACCTATATGCGTCATACTGGGATGTTTGTTGATTGTTACAGGTGACAGGTCTAGCGTATGAGTAACCTACGCCGACGTATGGCCACAGTATGCGTAACCTATGCCGGCGTACATCCAGCATATGCCCAGTGTATGAGAACCGCATGAGCCACACGCTGGCATAGGTTTAACATTTTGAACATGCACAAAATTATTTTTGGTGGCTCAACCTATGCTGACCTATGACGACCTATGAAAAGTGTATATGACCTATGTCCAACCTATGTGTAACCTATGATGGCGTATGCCAATGTGTTGGTCGAAAAGTGCATATGTTGGCATACGCTAACGCTATACATCATAGTGTGACAGCCCCTTTACCCATATGCTAGGCAAATGCTACATATGACAGAGATACGCGGAGGGCGCCGGCTCAATGTACTGCTAACCTATGCTAACCTATGCTAACCTATGCCAACCTACCCCTAACCTATGCCTAACCTATGCTGGCATACGTTTAGCATACGTCTAGTGTATGAGCAACCTATGAGCCATACGCCGGCATAGGTTGAAAAATTTGAACATGCACAACAATTTGTCGGTGGCTCGACCTACGTTGACCTATGACGACCTATGAAGAGCGTATACAACCTATGCCCAACCTATGCATAACCTATGCGTAACCTATGACAGCGTATGGTCGAAAACCGCATACGCCGGCATACGTTAACGCCATATGTTGTAGTGTGACAGGCCCTTTAGGGACTAGGATCGACAAAAATAGGCAAGGCACATGCAAAGCCCGCCACAATGATAACGCAGCTGCCACCACCGCTTCAGCTGCCGCTGGCGCGGACGGGAAATCAAACACGGACCACACACAACCAACCTATGACAAAGACACAGACGGCAAACCATGCCATCAATGGAACTGGGGCGAAGATTGTGGCTTTGCAACATCCCACAGCTTGGAGCCTGATAGGAAATGTCATCTTTTTGCCTGGTGTGCATAACAAGTACAAACGCGCGAACGCACACCAGGAAAAGTATGCTTCAATAAGAAGAGGTACTTTCACAAAATGAATGGCACATCAAAAGAGAGTGACAAGAAGGATTTTTAGGTCGCGGTTGCGCTTATCCCGCACAGCCCAACAATCAAGCTGCAAAAAATAAGACGGGCACAAAATTGATTGAAACCGGAACACAAATACAATATGACGATCATGTTACTAACACGGACGGAGGGAACGTCACACTAAATAACCCCATAATTTGCACTGCTAGTGGAAGTGATGACGACACGTGCACACGTCAATCAAGGAAGCGAAAAAGTGACAGTTACAACATTCCATTGGTAAGGCAAAAGGCGGTTCATATCCGGATTTAAAGCCCATCACCGTCAGCCATGATGACGCCCGCACCCTGTTCCTCTCAGTAACCTATGTATCATCATACTATTTTACCTCTCTCCATAGGTTACCCCCAACACCATCACATCTGACTCCTCAGCATGGTGGCGGCCGGTCTGTCTCCGGGTTAATGGAGGAACAAGATGACGCAAATATACAAGTATCTCAACTACATGCACGATCACGGGGCCAGCCCTCTATGCCCAAGGCAGTATGGAATATTGTCGTATTTACTACACCTACATGATTGCAGAACACCTGGTACTGTGATGAACTATATCAGTGGGACCCACACATGGGTCCAGTCCATGGGCGCGCCCACCCCTGCCTTTGACGCTTACCTGGTCGGCATCCTCAAACGGGGAATACAACATGACTCCACCCACGTCCTGGCCCAAGCCCCGGCCCTCCGCCCGGCTGACATAAGAAAGGTGGTCCGTTTCTTCAGCACCACAGGCGACAACGGCTCAGTTCTAACCATGGCCCTCCTGGGGCATAATCGATTATTCAACTCGGGTCACTCGAGCCACTTTTTGGCGCATGCGCACATCCTACAGACTCGGGTTGAATAAATGAATACGCTTCTCCACGCTCGGGGTGGAAAAAATGGAGACTTAATCTAAAACGTAATATCTTTTTTTAATAACCGATACAAGTACAGCAAAATTGGATTTAAAGTAGTTTATGATTGTATAAGCTGACAATCCGGGTTATTTAAAAAAAGCACCCTTAACACAACATGCAGGACTTGTACTGGTAGCTGTTATCCTACAGGTACCAGCACATATGTGATGTCATCGCTCCTAGCAAACCCCAGCCAAGAGGTGGGTTACTGCGGTCGGGTCATTTTGCACACGGCACGTGTATTTGTCGACTCTACTCACGGTGTTCGATTTGAAATTCTGACAACTCGGGTGACCGGAGTCGCCCGGGTCGTGTTAATCGATTACGGCCCTAGTGGGTTACTTTACCCTGCTGCGGCAGAGCAACCTCCTGATGCCTCCCTCGAGCCTAAACCCAGACCATTTCTTGCGGGCCCGGGACATATCACTCACTCAAGTCGGACTCAACATTCATGTTAGGTCCTCTAAAACTCTACTCAAGTCTGCTCCACCACGCAACATCGCCGTGCCTGCAATACCGGGGTCTATATACTGCCCGGTTCGAGCCTGGACCATGTACATGTCCAGGACACACCTCTGCCTCGAAGGACCTGCCTTCATCACCAGCCACGCCAGCCACGCCCCCCCCCCCCACACTGATGCTGCGAGCACTCCTCGACACCCTGAGGGTAGCAGTGGCTACGGAAGGGCACCCGGCGCCAGGCGCCATAACTCTCCACAGTCTTCGATGAAGGGGTGCACAAACCTGTGCCTCCCTGGGCTCACCACTTCAAGACATTAAAGAACTAGGGCATTGGACCTCTAGTGTGGTTCATGCATATGTCCCACAACATTCAATTTCTTTGGCTCCCAGAACTCTAGCTACAAAATTTGGTTAAGTTCCATCAGCCTTGAAATTATGACATTTAAACTCTAACATGTAACGATACAGAAAAGACAATAATAAATCCCACCATAAAGTATGTCGGTCTTGTGTTATTTCAATTAGCGATCATGAATTGATATATGTTACGAGAAAGAAAATAAAAACCAAAAACAAAACTACTCCCCATATGGGTAGATCATACAAAAATTACACAAAAGAGGCACTAGCAATAGGTACTCCAAAGTGATTTTTTATTTTTATGTTTCAGTGTTTAAAATTATATAGGTGTATAGATGTTTTAAATCCAATTCCAGTGATATAAAATTGATATAGATCTCTTGAAAAGTTTCGAAATTATGAGGTTTTAAAAATTCATTTTTTCACCTTTATTTGTACACATTTCCAAATTAGGGAAATCTAGGTTTTCAAGGCCCCAACACAAAAGTTATGTTGCTTATCATTTGTCCAATATTAAAGAATCTCACTCTCTATAGCACAAATAACAGGCTCCATTTTTTTTCCAGACCTTTGTTATTCTTTCAGATATTACATGCTAAACTTGCTAAATTCCTTAATTTCTACTGAATATCATCAGGATTAATGATAAATTCTTTGAAACATCATAACTTCTGTTCTACTTAAGCTATCACTCTATTCTTTATTCCAAAGTAATCAGAATCAAATGCTGCATATGATAATACATATATTAAATTAATATGAGGCAAAAACTGAAGTTCACTTTTATAGGCATTGCTAGCTGACTACAAGTCTAGGTCGCAAAGACATTAACTATATTAAGATGATTAAACAGATTCCCTCAGGCAACAATAGGCTTCAGAAATGTCTGGCACCTTGCATACTCTAAAGTCATCATTGATGGGTGCCACATCAAACTTTTTCTGCTGAAACAGAAGCTTCAATCAACAGCATGTTCATCGCTCTGGTGCGGGAGACAGGAAGAGATGGTCATTTCTCAGACCAACCTTGCCGAGTATGATATAAATCTCAACAAAAATAGTGTTATGGTTAGGTAGAGGAAGACTTGAGCTTTCTGATAATATAATTTTCAGGACGATCCTGGTTAATTTTCAGGGAGAATGAACGTCTGAATGTTTTCAGTCCTTCTGACTAAGGCCCGTGCTCCACCGATTCAGCCACCGCCACCAATAGATGGCGTCCAAGATGAATATCAAGTGATGTAGTTGTCATAACGACTATAAACATGGCAAAACATGAGTCAACCGTTGACAGTGTATTTTTGTCTGAGTGTGTGATTCTTTCAAAAATATATATATATATTTTTTATATATGTATTTCTTTTGGGGGGGGGGGGGTTTGCTACATTCCTTGATTATGATTGATTGATTGGTAGTTTAGTGTCATCTCATCAATAATGGCCATATTCATAGCAACAACAAATTAGTGGCATTTACTGTCACTTTTTATGACGAAAAAAAAACTCACAACATGTTCATCGCTCTGGTTTCATATTGAAATTTTCTGGGAAATCTGAAATGGTGATATTTGTATCAACTCACATTAAAAATGATCTCAGATGCAATATTGAAATGGTTTAATTAATTTCAAATGACAGCAAAACTGAACTCACAAAAAAATAGCTAAAATTGCAGGACGCGATGTATACAGTCCAGTTGTTCTGAGGTGTTCTATGATTGGTTCATGCTTTTACCTGCTGTAAAATATTCCGATAAAACACATTGGTGGGGAATGTGAACTTGTCTATAAGGGATTACAAATGGTCTATAAAGGTAAAGGATGTATAGGACCATGTGCATTAGTGTAATTATGTAGTGCTGGTGATCCTTTACTTGTATTAAATAGTCATTGTGTATTCTATAGATAGTGTGAGAGGGGCACTACTGTTAGTGTGGAAGGAGCTCAAGAGCTCTACTCACAACCCCCTCCCCCCCCAACTGTTAGTCCTGGATCACCACACCCACAGACACAACAGGGCAGGTGAGGGCAAAGCAGCCACAAGGCATGGTGGTGGTGGGTAGATCACAGTTGCCATGGTGACACAGAAATGCTTACTGTTGATTGGTGGACCTAGAAATGCTTACTGTTTATTGGAGGGCATGGTCAGGTGGTATGCCATGTCAGGTCCAGAAACCACTATATAATAATAAACTTGAGGGTGCAAGCTCTCACTTACTTTACTTTCATTCTATACTCTGCCTTTCTTATACTTGCCTGTAGTGATTTCCTATTAGCCTGCCTACACAACTACAGCTGCCAGACGACGACTTTACACGGCTACTTACAAATAAAATATTGTTGGCACAGGGCCATGGAATCCATATGGTTGGTTGTTGGACTTTTATATCCTAGCAACATCTAAGGCCATATCAGGACGGGTACCGACTTGTGACAGTGCACACTTTATAGTGCTGCCCCACTGGGAAACCACTCTGCCAGCAACACGACCTGATATCTAACTCAGTCACATTATCCTGACACTGAGCTAACCAGTCCTTGTCCTATTCTAATAATGGCGAGCGCTTGGCTAGGAAGGGACAGGTATGCATTTTTACATCATTGGTTTGACTCGACTCAACCCGTGTATTCGAATGCTACGATCTACCAAAACGGGAGATCGACGCTCAACTCATTCGGCCATCCGGTCTGGTGTGGAATCTATATATTCAAGCAGGATGTGGCTGAGTGCGTGGCAGTGGACATTGATGCCCAATGCATTCATGGGGTGAGTCCTTCCTTCAGTAGAAATGCACGAGTCAGCAAAAAAGTGGTCAACTGGGGTGATTCATTAAAAGCTACATAGTCCAATGAGAGCATCAACTTGTCACAACCAAGACAACTATAATATGACTTGTCACAACCAAGACAACTATAATATGTCTTGTCACAACCAAGACAACTATAATATGACTTGTCACAACCAAGACAACTATAATATGACTTGTCACAACCAAGACAACTATAATATGACTTGTCACAATCAAGACAACTATAATATGACTTGTCACAACCAAGACAACTATAATATGACTTGTCACAACCAAGACAACTATAATATGACTTGTCACAACCAAGACAACTATAATATGACTTGTCACAACCAAGACAACTATAATATGACTTGTCACAACCAAGACAACTATAATATGACTTGTCACAACCAAGACAACTATAATATGACTTGTCACAACCAAGACAACTAAAATAGGACTTGTCACAACCAAGACAACTATAATATGACTTGTCACAACCAAGACAACTATAATATGACTTGTCATAACCAAGACAACTATAATATGACTTGTCACAACCAAGACAACTATAATATGACTTGTCACAACCAAGACAACTATAATATGACTTGTCATAACCAAGACAACTATAATATGACTTGTCACAACCAAGACAACTATAATATGACTTGTCACAACCAAGACAACTATAATATGACTTGTCACAACCAAGACAACTATAATATAACTTGTCACAACCAAGACAACTATAATATGACTTGTCATAACCAAGACAACTATAATATGACTTGTCATAACCAAGACAACTATAATATGACTTGTCATAACCAAGACAACTATAATATGACTTGAGTGGGAAATCGGGTCAATGTGCCGACGGCCTGGGATCCAAGTGGGGCAGCACTATAAAGTCGCCATGAGTGCACACTGTCACAACTCAGTACCAATCCTTATATTACCTTAGATGTTGCCAGGACGTAAAACTCCAACAACCAACCAACTAACCAAAAATGTGGTTTAAATCAATGATTTTCCCCTGAAAATAATTTTATTTCTCACTAATTCCACTTTTCATATGATCAATGGAGCAATGAAAAATAAAAGTAGGAATAAAAGAACAAAACTATTTGTAGGTTTGATTCCAATGTTTATCTCCATTTTTGGTTGGCGTTTACGTGGTTTTGCGCCTGAACTTTTCATATATTATATATACATATGAACATATAAATATGCATCTGCATGCGAGTATAGCCAGCTTCATAAAAAAAATATAAACATCAGTATGTGTGTATATATATGTAAATATATATATAAGCGTCATGTAAAGTTTGTATTTTGTCATAGGAAGCGACAGATATTTGCACATTTATTATTTCCCTCTCACATTTATGAATTTCTCAAATACTGCTAATTTACCAGTTACTTCCTTACACAAGCAGACAAAGAGATTTATGTTCCGTTACACTGCCACCTGACTTTATGTAATCGTAGTCATACAGAAACACACAACCATATAAAGGGGCAACATACTAAATTATGTGAATATAAATATTGTGAAAGGGACTCACTTATTGTTTTCATACTGTGATCAGGTGATATTATCTATATTTATAGATATATATTTCCATACATATTTATACATACTTTTTCCATAGATATTTATATATATTATTATATGTATACTAAGAAAGAAATATTTATATAAATATAAATGTATAACATATACAACATATATACATATATTATATATATAAAGGTATGCATACATATAAAATATATAAAATACATAAAAGATATATAAAATATTCATAAATATACATATATATATAAATATATATCAATATATATAAATATATATGAATACATATAAATATATATAAATAAATAAAAATATATAAAAATATATAAAACTATATAAAAATATATATAAATATATATATAAATATATATATACATATTTATATGCATATATATATATAATTATATGTGAAAAAAAAATATTTGTATATTTATTTATATATCTAAATATACTTAAATATCATATTTAAATTCAATTAAATATATTTTGATATAATTAAATATATTTAATTATTTATAAATATAATTAAATATGTTTAAATGTATTTACATTTGCTTACATCTATTTACATCTATTTATATATATTTAGATTTTTTTTAAATGTATTTATTTATATGATCTATGAAATAGAATGAATACGCCTCTACTCAAATCGGGAAATGTAAACATCTTGGAGTTTTACTGGCCTTCACTTGATCTATTACTGATGATACCAATGACGTGTCATGGTGACCTGCATTGCATACCTTATGTTCTCACACAGCCGACCGACTTCATGGATAGTGCTGACCTCCTAGTCCGAACCTAAATATCGGCTACAAAACTTAAGGAATCTCTCCGTCAACAACATACATGCGCTGACTGTCCTTTTGTGGAGTGGCGCTTCTGGTCTTCAAAACTTGCATTCTCTTATACTCATACTATAAGTAAAACCTCTCTAACCGATCACCTTATTTGGGTTCCAAACGATCACCCATACAATACAATTGTAACACTAACAATAAATATAAAAACTCCCTAAACCGACAACCTCCCTAAATGGACCATTTAATGTCGGTCCCATGGTCGGTCGATTTAGAGAGGTTTTACTATTATTATATTGGCGGCAACTTCCAGTTGGTAATTTATGGTTCAGAAACGGCCCGCCAGGGATCCTCGCTTTCGCTACGTGAATCCGGCCCCGTGACCGCCATGTTAAGTGATTCGGTTGGTTGGTTGCTTGTTGGAGTTTTACGTCCTGGCAACATTTAAGGTCATAGCAGGACAGGGGGCAGGTCGGTGTTACCACATAATCACCGCACAACAAGCATGTCACCGTCTCACTCCAGGACACTGGCCAGCAACACACACGCACACACCTCTCAGGATGTTCAGGTATCTATGGCAACGCTCTAGCGAGGAGACCGACGTGGCAATTATGTGGGGAAATGCGGGCTTTGGGGAAAGCTTTTCCATGCTTTATTTAACAACAACAACATTTAATTGATTTACATAGCAATTTGCACTTATCCGCTTGGTGTACTAAACATGTGGTAAGTGGGGTCACTCCCTTTGGGGGTGGGAGTTGGGATGGGTGGTTGGGTGGGTGTTGGGTGGTTGGGTTGTGGGTGATTGGTGGGTGTGTGGTGGGTGGTTGGTGAGTGGTTGGTGGGTGGTAGGTAGGGGTGAGGGATGGATGTGGTGCGCGATGGGCCGGTGGTGGTGGGTGGTGGTGGATAATGGGTGGGTGGGTGGGGTGAGGGGTGGTGGGTGGTGAGGAGGTGGCACGTAGAGGTGAGAGGTGGGGGTTGGTGTGTGTGGGGGGATGGCGGCTGGGAGTGGTGGTTGTTGTGATTGGTGGTGGGTGGTGGGGAGGGGTTGGCCTGCGATGGTCGGTGGTGGTGGTGGTGATGGGTGGTGGGTGGTGGTGGTGGGTGGTGAGGAGGGGTTGGCCTGCGATGTCGGTGTGGTGGTGATGGATGGTGGGTGGTGGCGGTGGGTGGTGGGGAGGGGTTGGCCTGCGATGGTCGGTGGTGGTGGTGGTAATGGGTGGTGGGTGGTGGTGGGTGGTGGGGAGGGGTTGGCCTGCGATGGTGGGTGGTGGTGGTGGTGGTGGGTGGTGGGTGGTGGTGGTGGTGGGTGGTGGGGAGGGGTTGGCCTGCGATGGTCGATGGTGGTGGTGGTGATGGGTGGTGGGTGGTGGTGGTGATGGGTGGTGGGTGGTGGTTGGCCTGCGATGGTCGGTGGTGCTGGTGGTGATGGGTGGTGGGTGGTGGTGGTGGTGGGTGGTGGGGATGGGTTGATCTGCGATGGTCGGTGGTGGTGATGGGTGGTGGTGGTGATGGGTGGTGGTGGTGATGGGTGGTGATGGGTGGTGATGGGTGTTGGGTGGTGTTGGGTGATGGGTGAGGGAGCTTGGGAGCGATGTGGAGGGAGCTTTGTCCTACATGTGAAATCACGTGATCCAGGCTGTCCTCTGGTCACGTGGTCATGACTGCACAACTCAAACACAGCTTATTCTACATAAGTACATGGCTGGGCAGCCGGCATGGCGGCCCGCATGATTTAAACGGAGCTGACCTGAATATTTCCTGAACATTCGCAGGAAACAGCTATTTATTATGTAATAACCCACCAAAGTTCAAACGCCACACGCTGCACGAGTAGTGGCTGCATTCGTGTCCACTCTTACTGGTTTTATTATTATTATTATTATTACGCTTCTCTTATATTTCTGTTTTCTTTCGTTTTTGTTTGTTTGTTTGTTTGTTTGTTTGTTTGTTTGTTTCTTTCTTTCTTTCTTTCCTTTCTTCATTCTTCTTTCTATCTTTCTCTCTTTCAAACTGTCTGTCTGTCTTTCTTCCTTCCCCTCATTCTTTCTTTCTTTCTTTCTATCTTTCTATCTTTCTTTCATTCTGTCTCTCTGTGTGTCTTTCTATCTTTCCTTCATTCTTTCTTTCTATCTTTCTTTCAATCTGTCTGTCTTTCTTTCCTTCATTCTTTCTTTCTATCTTTCTTTCTTTCTTTCATTCTGTCGGTCTGTCTGTTTTTCTTTCTTTCCTTCCTTCATTCTTTCTTACTATCTTTCTGTCCTTCTGTCTATCTTTCTTCCTTTCTTTCCTTCATTCTTTCTTTCATTCTTTCTGTCTTTATTTCTGTCTTTTTCTTTTCTTCTTCTTCTTCTTCTTCTTCTTCATCTTCGTCTTCTTCTCTGTCTTCTTCTTCTTCCTCTTCTCCTCATCCTCTTCTTTATATTCACTTCTTTCTTCTTCCTCTTATTATCATCATCATTATCATAGTCACCATCATCATTGTCATCATCATCATCGTCATTGTTGTCGTCGTCCTCCTCCTCACCATAATCATCATCATCATCATCATCATCATCACCATCGGACGATGTGGCCCAATCAGGAGAGTGCAGGCATCTCGTGAGGAAGGTCTGCAGTTCGATTCCTGGCCGAGTCAAACCAATCACTTGTAAAATTGATATGTGTTGCCACCTAATCTGGCATTCAGCATTAATAGGATAGGACAAGGACTGGTTAGCATCGGGGCGTGGTGCCGATGGCGGACTGGGCTCTCAGTGGGGTAGCACTATAAAGTTGCCATGAATGTGCGCCATCACATGTTTGTACCCACCCTGATATGACCTTGGATGTTGCTGGGATGTAAAACAACAACAAACAAACATCTTATTATTACTATCAATTATTATTGTTGTTGTTGATAGCATTAAATAATGTGTCCATGCTCCTCACCTTTTAGTCGATGTAGTGACTGGGACATGTGCGGAGTGGGGTAGCTCAGGTGGTAGAGGGTCCACCTGTGAAGGTGTGGGTCATCCGATCAATCCTGTTGAGTGGACCCATTTGCAGTTTGGGCTATTTTCCGTTCCAACCAGTGGTCCACAATTGGTTCATCAAAAGGCTGTGGTAGGTGCTGTCCTGTCTGTGGGAAGGTGCATATAAGGTGCACCCATCCCCCCACCCCCACCCCACACCCACCCTCACACCCATCCCCCCACACCCATCCCCCCACACCCACCCCACACCCACCCTCACACCCATCCCCCCACACCCGCACCCACACCCACACCCACACACCCACAACCACAACCACAACAAAACCACACCCACACCCACACCCACACCCACACCCACACCCACACCCACATCCTTCCGCCACCCACACCCACACCCACACATCCACATCTACACCCACACACACACACCCTCACACACACACACACCAACACCCGCACCCACACCCACACACGCACACCCACCCACACCCACACCCACACCCACACCCACATCCACCCCGTCACACCCACCCCCACACCTGAACCTGAAGATATCCTGTGTCCGCAATCTACAACAAGAAGCCCTTCAACGGCGAGCCCTGCTGTACGTTCAATATAGACCTGTCTTGTTTTCTTCTTCTTTGTCTTCTCTGCCCAGGATTGGAGACCTTCGCCATACACCAAGTGCAAACCGAACACTGTCTAATCGTCTTCTTAGAGACAACCCACACACACTCAGCTGTCCTCTTAGTCTTAATCCCATGGTATTATTAGATTTCTTTAGTTTTTTGGGGTTTTTTTTGGTGGTTAGTTTTTCATTGGTATTAATCCCTTGAGTGTTTTTTTTGTTAGTTTTGTTTGTTTGTTGTTGCCAGGTAAATATCCCAGGTGCGAGTAGGCCAGGTGTTGACTTAGATAGACTTGGTGCCTCAGTAGAAGGTGATTTACATTATATCTGAATGTGATGCTTCATTTTGTGGTGTTGTTGTTGCCGGCATTTTTTGTAGTTGGTGTACTCTGAAAGTCATGCTTCATATAAACTTTGAAAAAATCTAATTTTAGCTTACATATTAACAAATTATGTGAACACACCTATGGGAGAGAGAGAGAAATAAAGAGAGAAGGAGTTGCACGTGCATTGCATGCTTGAGAGGCGACGATGCTCCACCGACCATAATGGTCTCCGGCACCAAATTTTATTTTAAAGCTGCGTAGTCCGATGGTGTTTGAGATTTTGACATTTTCTGAGATAAATACATTAGGTTGACTGTTATAACGTACCTTACTTTAGCTTGAAGTAATTTGTATTTTAAGTGTGTAACCTTTGAGATATTTGAAGTGCAA
Source organism: Branchipolynoe longqiensis (assembly GCA_030323885.1). NCBI lineage: Eukaryota > Metazoa > Annelida > Polychaeta > Phyllodocida > Polynoidae > Branchipolynoe > Branchipolynoe longqiensis. The sequence goes on along the minus strand of CM059194.1, from coordinate 19,614,073 downwards.
CCATGCTAAATTAATTTTGACAAGCTTGCCAAAACTCTGACACCATAGCCTTCTGCAGCAACAGGTTCTATTCAATTGCCTCACTATTCCCATATTTGTGGCAACAAATGTTTAATAAGTGCACCACTATCGAAGGTAGATGTGTAGAATCCAATTTAGATAATTATTTTGGTTTTGAAAATTTGATGTTGTCATCGGACTATGCAGCTTTAAGTTCAAAATCAACTTATCGATATCCTTCGATTTATGAGATTTGAACAGTTATTTGCTCCACTTTTGATGTATCTTTGATAACATATTGTCATAGAGGTGTTTTAGTAAATGGGGAATACTGAGCCTCGAGCAAGGTTCGAAGCCGCACTTCTTGCCATTCCAAGGCTAGTATCATAACCATTGGGATATCTGGGTTCCCTGGTGCAATCATCTTATCCACGCCTACCTGACTATGTGGCGCCTTGCCTGAGAGGTCAGTGCAAACTAGTACAGTCGATCCCACCTGGAATTTTAAGTCTTTAAATCATTTACATCCATAAATGGTTAATGCTTACGGTGTCACACATGATACAGTCAATGCACTTAAAGTTGCATAGTCCGATGAAAACATCAAATTTTCAAAACCAAAACACTTATCAAGATTTGATGCTCCAAATTCAACTTAGATACTGGAGCACTTAGTAAGCATTCATTACTGCATAGAGGGTCGTACGTAATAAGTCAATTTAATAGAGCCTGTTACTACTGAAGTCTATGGCCAGTTTTGGTGTGCTTGCCAAAATTAATTTGGCATGTTTTGATGTCAAATATCTCCAAAGTTAGCCATTTGAAATTAAATTTACTTCCAACTGAAACAAAATAGATTACAATGATCAGCATAATGTATTTATCTCAGAAAATGGCAGAAACTCAAAAGCATCGGACTATGCAACTTTAAATAACGCACACTGTATGCTTGGAAACCATACAACATGTCAGGTGTACAGGAGCCTAGTCATAGCACCAGTGTCATGGAGGTGATGGCAAATGGGAAATATTGTCTCTAGAGGAGGATTCGAACCCACAGTTCTTGGCATTCCAGGCTAGTTTCACTCTCACAGCAGAGAGCTAAATGGAGAGTGGCTGTCAAGTAATGAAAGCAGTGTTTGTCGCATCGATGATGATGATCATACCCATTAGATTACCTAGACTCCCTGATGCAATAGAGGGAGTGCACGTGACGTCATCACTCAGCAGTCAGCGGTCAGCGGCCAGCCATTTTGGATTACGAGCACCCTCCCTAGCCACGTTGTGAATGCATGCAGATGCAGTAAAACAGAGTTTGCTTGTGTTATGGGAGGTTCTGGGCAGTTTACATCCGATGTGTTTACTTACAGCACTTTAGCAACAACTTCTGAGGCCAAACTGCTCAAAACAGTGACAAATAAACCAACAAATCAGTAAATAAGCACAGTGTAGGCAGTTGCAAGCCTTCTGTATGTAATCAAATATGGCCACCGAAAGTTGTCTTGTGACTTCATTACACCCCCTCTATCATACATGCCTAGTCGTCTATGTGGACCCTTTCCTGATAGGTCAGTGTAGACTACTAAGTTCATCCCGGCCTGCAATCGCAAGTCTTTTAAAAGGGTTTAAATGGCTAACTTTGGGACCGTTTGAATTGAAAGCAATCTAAATTAATTTCCACATGAATTTTGAAATGCTGGACATTATAAACGTTAGTAGTGACATGTTCTATTAAATTGACTTAGTATTTCCCTTCATGAAAACAAACAAAAAGGTGAAATAAATGTACCAGGATCGAAGTTTGATAAGTAGGTTAGAATCTAGTAAGTGCTTTTGTTTGGCAAATTTGATGATTTGATCGGAGTGCTACCTGTCAAGTAATAACAAAAACAACCAAAACTCTTCCAAATAGTGCATATATATATTGTGAGTTAATGGCACATTTATTACATATAAATACATTTGATAATATTATCGACACCCATTGGAGGAGAGGTGGGCCGCAGGTGGCGCCACCAGTCAAGTGTGGAGTCTTACGGAGTATAACAATCGGTAATATCAATAATATCAGTGAGATCAATTAATATCAATAATTTGAACAATTCCCTTCCCTATTTTTATACTCGCATAGTGTGTTATACATCACATATATCTCATGTTGCATATACATTTGGAGGCCTCTGTAAAACGAGTGAAGCTTGTTTAAAATGCAATTCAAAATAGCTAATGTAGATTTCCTGACTTAATCATGTATCAACATGTAATTTTAATTCAATAAACACATATTTTCCTCCCGATATTAATATCAGTCTATTTTCAGCTGCCTTTTAAAAACCCCTCTCTTTATTTATATATATATATATATATATATATATATATATATATACATATTTGGTCTTACAGAGGCAGTACAGTGTAAAGTGCAATAATAATGAGGACATAATTCCCTTCTGCACCTTTATACTCGCATAAGGCATTATACATCACATATATATATGAGGAGTTCAGGCGCAAAACCCTATAAATGCCAATCCAAAAATTGAGCTAAACATTAAAATCATACCTTCAACAATTATTTATTTGTTAAATTCCTACTTTTTTTGTATTCATTGCTCCATAATCACGTGATCATACGAAAAGTGGAGTTAGTGAGAATTAATATTATTTTCAGGTAACAATCTTTTTAATTTAAGCTACACTTTTGGATTGGCGTCTGAACTCTTCATCAGGCAAGGATCTGCATAACCAGGTAGGCGCAATATTTCCATCCCATTTTCATCACCCCCACGACATATATATACTCATATATATATATACATATATATATAGAATATATGGAACTTCATATATATGCTGTATAAGCCATTATACGAGTATTAATAAGGCTGGAAGCTTCCATCTGCTCCTCAGCCCTATCTACTCCCCCAGTCATCGACTGGAGGAGCCTGCTTAACCTACAAACTTCCATCCTACTCACATTCAGAACCGTTGGGGGGCGCCACCCATCTGTGCACGCACCACTGCCCCCCTACATACACTCACTGTTATGCATATATATATATAGTTATGCATATATATATAGATATACATATGTTATACAAGGAGTATAATATATTATACATATATAAAGGTCGGAATTAACATGTCCTAATAATAACATCTAGCTGGGCGTAAGGCTCGATATTTGTATTTCTATATTGTCTAATCGTTGGCCGGTGCCTGCGCGCCCGGGACTTCCCTATAGTGGTGCCAAACGGCGGGTTCGGCCACCAGACCGCAATATTGGTTCATTGGTGGCCCATATTTCAAACTTTAAACTGGTAAGCATCTAATTGCTAGCCAAGACAGCAATAAAGATTGTGTCCATCCCAATCCAAGTATGCTTCTTCCTTTGTTTAGATGTAGACAAATTTATATAAAGTCTGGCTATAGTACAAAATGAAAAATTCCAGGGCTTGAATGAGAATGGGAGAGCCCGTAGTACAGGAGGAGGCCGAAGGTGGCGCCACCAGTAGCAGCAAGTAGATATAGGAGGTGAATACATCGAGGACAATGGTTGGTAGGTAATGAATTAGAAGAATAATAATAATACTAATAATAATAATTCCCTTCCGCGCCTTTATACTCGCATAATGCTTATACATCACATATATATAATATATGGAACTTTATATATATCTATATATATATATATATATATATAAAGTTGCACATCAATTTAAAGCCCTCTTTATAACGGATCAACATCATTATGTCTATTAATTTAATATGCGCCAATTGTGAGATTCCTTATAACAGCATTTAATTGAATCAAGCGATTATTTACGTAATCTACTCTTCTAAGCACACTCGACACTGTGAGTGTGAGATGGGACACTCCCCTAATAAACAATTTCCACACACACACTTCTCCTTGACATGAGTATCACGTGAGCACACACACACAGCTCGGCTTATCCGCAAACATACACTACCTAAATTAAATTTCTCCAAATAACAGCAATAAAATACATAAAATAAAAAAAACACCATTACCAACGACTACGTGATGAACAGTCTGTAAAGATCCACACACGCTCATCCCCCACCTATTAACATCAGAAGGTGTCGGCTGTTTGGACCGGCGGTGCTAGTTGGATCCGCGGCCACTAGAGGTCTCTTTTCCTTCCTTGAAGATTTATACTGCCTATCATGGATAAGTCTGAATAGACTTGTTTTCACCATTAGACAGTTTGTCGATAGAAAGCCAGAGCCTACACCTTTACCGACCCAACGGATTTTTAACCTCCCACACCACATAGACATGGTATGAGATCAACTGGCCTTTGATGTCGCTGTAAGTTATACACAGCGGTGGAAATCGAAATTGGCAGAGGTGGGGGCATGGGGAATCGAACCACCGACCTTCAGATTAGGAGTCCGACCTAGAAAAAAGTCAGACACTCTAACCACTCCGCCACAGAGAACTCTTTTGGAGCTCTCCAGAAGTGGGAACGGAGGTGGATTATTTGCAGCCGGTGTATAAGCCATACACAGACCGGGCCTTCTACTGTGTCGCAGGAGCCAGTTCGGCTAACACTTTCTGTCCTTTCTCTTCTACTATTAGTACTATTAGTACTATAGTACGATGGACATTCAGCAGAACTTTACTTATTTGCTGTGATTCTTCTTCTCCTTCTCCTTCTCATTCGTCTGTTTCTCCTTCTTTTCCTCCCACTCCTCCTTCTCCTCCTTCTCCCCTTCTTCTCCGTCTTCTCATTTTCCTCCTTCTCCCCACCTCCTCATTATCCCCATATCCTCATTATCCCGATATTCTTCTTCTCCTTCTTCCCCTTCTTCTCCTTCTTCTCCTTCTTCTCCTTCTTCTCCTTCTTCTCCTTCTTCTCCTCCTTCTTCTACTCCTCCTCCTCCTTCTCCTCTTTCTCCTTCTTCTCTTTTTCTCCTTCTTCTCTTCTTCTGCTTCTTCTCCTTCTTCTTCTTCTTCTTCTTCTTCTTCTTCTTCTTCTTCTGCTTCTTCTGCTTCTTCTCCTTCTTCTGCTTCTTCTCCTTCCTCTCCTTCTTCTGCTTCTTCTGCTTCTTCTGCTTCTTCTCCTTCTTCTGCTTCTTCTTCTTCTTCTTCTTCTTCTTCTTCTTCTTCTTCGACTTCTCCTTTTTCTCCTTCTTCTCCTTCCTGCCTTTCTTCTCCTTCTTCTTATTCTTCTTCTCGGCCGAGTCAAACCAATAACCTACAAAGCAGTTACTTCTCGCTATCTAGCCTGGCGCTCAGCATTACTAGGATAGGACAAGGACTGGTTAACTCAGTGTCAGGATAATGTGACTGAGTGGGATATTGGATCATGGTGCCAGTGGCCTGGGGGCAGCGCTGAAGAGCCACCATGAGTGTGCATTGTCACAAATCGCTACCCATCCTGATATGACCGTAGATGTTTCCAGGACATAAAACTCCAACAAACAACAACAATCGTCTCTTGCTCCTCCTCATTCTCTTGACTCCCAATGCGCCTCCTGGTGTATGAAGGCAGGTGAGGGGGTTTAGGGGCGGGGACATGAACTGCTATGAATAAAAACATAGGTATCCTCCGGTGCGAGTGAGGCTCCAACGCACGTTAGGTGCAGCAACAGCCGGTGGTGACGCCACCGGTCGCACCGGGGAGGTACAGAAAGGTGGATATACAAGCAACGGTATAATAATATAATATATAATTAAAATAATTCACTTCCGCACCTTTATGCTCACTTAGTATGCAATGCATCACATATATATGCATATATATAAACATACTTTAAATATTAACAGTACATTATATCTCACATATGGTCGGACGTATGTTGGGGGGGGGGCGCTTTGCACACCTATATTGTAAAAGCAAAGCCTGTCTTATTTAACGTCTCTAGAGCACATTAATTGTTGTATCATTGGCTATTGGACGTCAAACATATGGTCATTCTGACATATTTCTTTGGAGGAAGCCTGCTGCCGCCACATAGGCTACTCTTTTCCAATAAGCAGCAAGGCGTCTTTTATATGCACTTTCCGACAGACAGGACAACACATATCATAGCCGTCGATGAACCATTTGTGGACCACTGGTTGGAATGGAAACTAGTCCAAACTGCAAATGTGTCCACTGAGCAGGATTGATAGAATGACCCACACCTTCACAGGTTGATACTCTACCGCCTGAGCTACGTCCCACTCATCCCATGTTGTAATCAGATCTATTACAACTAACCATCTGATTGAGTCGATCACACAATGCATCTCGGGGCGGGGCGGGGGGGGGGGCGGGCGGGGCGGGCGGGGCGGGGCGGGGAGGTGCGGGCGGTGCGGGGCGTGCGTTGGCGTGGGCGGGTGGGCGGGGCGGGAGGTTCGGGTCGGGTCGGGTGGGGAGGGGCGGGGGGGGCGGGGCGGGCGGGAGGGGCGGGGGGGCGGGGCGGGGCGTGGCGGGGCGGGTGCGGGTCGGGGCGGGGCGGGGCGGGGCGGGGCGGGGCGGGGCGGGGCGGGGCGGGGGAGGGGGTGTGTATCGGGAGGCGGGGAGTGGGAAGCAGACGACATTTTCTCTCACTGAGAGTCTCAGTCAGAGCAGACGACATTTTCACTCAGAGCAGACGACACGGTAAATGAGTGCGTGTGT